>WBMZ01014886.1:4496-29203 GCA_013400975.1 Atrichornis clamosus
GGACAAGGACAAGAAAGAGAAGAAAGAGAAGAAAGAGAAGAAGAAGGAGAAGGAGATGGAGCAGGAGAAGAAGGAGAAGGAGAAATATCCCCCTCCCCATGTTGATTGTATTGAATCACAAAGCCAACATCACGCTGCGGTGGAAATTCCTCCCTCACCCCGATGTCTCCCCTCCTGGCTTTCTGTCTTTGCTTGGAGCCAGTGGTTACTGGAACCACCAACTCCTACATTTCCTTGGGCCAAATCCTCTCCAGCTTCCACCACCAGTGAGCCCCAAGCCTGGAGGGGAAAGCCCAGGCTGGGAAAGCCTGGAAACCTCTCCTGAAAGCCCTGTCAGCAACATTTGCACGGAGACCTCCCCACCTCGCTGGACAAACCATTCCTGTGGTGGCCTCTTGGCTGCTTTCACAGGCAGCAGAAAAAAGGGAGGAGGAGAGAGGAGGCACCAAATCCCAATGAGAAAACCCCAGCTGGCTCTGCCAGGGCAGTGCGTTCTATATGTTGAGCAGTGGGATCTTTTCCTACGGCCCTGTGACCAAAGGAATGCGGGAGCACGCAGGGGGATGGATGCTGATGGAGTCGGGAACACGCGTGGGCCGGCCCAGCCACCGCCAGGGAATGAAGGAGCTGCTCCAGAGTTTCCCCAGCTCCGGTCCAGGGGATTAAACGGTTCACTCCAGGGTTTGCAGGGAAAAGCCTGGGGGAGCCAGCCAAAGGCAGAGCGCTGGGAGCAGGCAAAGAGTTCAACTCAGGATTCCTCGTCAAAGGAAGGGAAGAGAACAAAAATAAAATTCCTGCATTTATGAAACGAAAGCCTCCATGTTTCTCCAGACTCCAGGATGAAGTGCTTGTGAAGCAATGCTGCTGCTTTCTGTGTTATTTTATACATTTAGGGCAATTTTCCAAATTTTTCCAAGTCCATCCCCCATCACTCTCTGTCTTTTTCTCTCTCTTCATCCTCCTAACCTTTCACACTGAGGTATCTGAAGCTGCATTCTGTTCTTACCTATGCATATGCCTTTAGTTACCTGAATTATAAATACATAAAGTGATAAGTATTAACAGATTGACCAGCACCTTTTTTCCTCCTTAGGGCAAGAAAAGAGATGTATCAGCACTTAACTCCCCAAAAAACTGCATCCCCAGTTAAGGGCAACTTACTTGGACCAAAATGTTTTCAAAGATCATTGTAGGGCTCAATCAGCTTCCACAACTAACGCCAAACTTGTGGAATAACATTTCCCCAGGCTAAAAAAGCACCCTAAAACTTAAGATGGAGTCTGGAAGTGAACACACACCTTCCTTCCTGCTGATACTGCATCAAAGCTGTGAGATTCATCCAGAGGGTGCTGGGCACTGAGCAGGCTCCCCAGGGAATGGTCACACTCCCAAGGCTGCCAGAGTTCCAGGAGCATTTGGACAATGCTCCCAGGGATAGGGTGGGATTGTTGGGGTGTCTGTGCAGGGCCAGAGGCTGGGCTCAATCATCCTTATGGTTCTTTCCAAGCTCAGGATACTCTGTAATTCCATGAAAATTCATGGTGCTTGAAGAACAGGCAGCAGAGGGATCTGGTATAATCCAGCGGTCTCTGGTCAAGGCTGCTTTACCCAAATAAAATCTGCCTTGCAGAAATCTCCCAGAAAACTCCTCAGAGCAGGAAAATGGTTATGATGTCTCTTCTTATATCCCTAACTGGGCACTGATGCTCTCCCAGCATCCCTTCCTTTATTGTTTCCATCTGATAAGGGGAGATATCACTGGCAATTCTGGCTTTAGGAAGTTCATCCTGGGAAATTAATTCCCCTCAGAGGAAAGAAAGGTGCTGGAATCAGCTCTGTGCATCTTGCACTGGTTGCTGCCCACCTTCCAGAGGTTTCCTCATGGAGAGCTGCAACATCTGTGCCCTTTTGGGGCAAGCAGGGATTTATTAGATTGGAAATTCAGAGCTGAGGAAACACCAAACCCAGTTTCTCTTTGAGGGTGAAACAGGAGCAGCAAGCCTGAGCTTGGGTTTTACAGTGCACTTCACTGGGGCTGCTGGCTCACATCCAAACTGCTGAAATGAAGTGTCTGGCATCACATCACCACCCATCAACTGCTCATGGGTGATGGGGCAGGAGCAGGGAAATGTAAAATTAGGAGCTAAACAGAGACATCTTGGTTTAGGTAATCACAGATCTACTGTCAGTTCCTTTTATTTCTACATGAGCCATCAAAAAAAGGACTTAATGTCATTATCAGTGGGAATATAGATTATACAGAGCTATTTCTGTTCTTTGGAGGGGCTCAGATCTCAACACAAATCCTGCCCCCATCTCCCACATTTGGAGTCACAACAGTCCCCAGACTCCTTAAATCATAGAATCAGAATCACAGAGTGCTTTGCGGTGGAAAGGGCCGTAAAGATCATCCAGTTCCACCCCATTCCATGGGCAGGGACTGCTCCCACTATCCCAGGTTGCTCCAAGCCACATCCAACCTGGCCTTGGACACTTCCAGGGATGGGGCAGCCACAGCTTCTCTGGGCAAGTCAAGTCTGGATGTGCCAACTGAATAGATGGGAACACGGTGTCCTTCCCAGAGACCTCCAAATGTGCTTAAAATTATTAGAGGCTACATAATAAAATTAGTAGAGGCTATATAATTAAAATTAGTAGAGTCTATATGATTTTACTTTGTCTAGATATTCTCTTTATCCATCTATTTCTCTATTTCTCTATTTATTTCTCTATTTATCTATTTGCTTGCTTCTGTTGAATTATTAGGTTTTCCCATTGCTTTTGCTGCCTCTTTGCAGATTTTCCTGAGGATTTTCATCCAGAATATGCCACTGTGGACAGAGGAATCTGTGCAGAAAATGCATCAGCTGAAATCTGTTGGTTTCTCACCTTAGTGAGGCACAGAGGAGGGAATTTGGTCTAGACCCCCCAGTCTCAGCCATTTGCTCCTGCCTTTGTTGAGTGAGGAATTATTGACCATGACATGTCACAGATGAGTCCTTCTTTTCCAAATGTGCCCTTAGTTTTACTGTTTTTCCCAAATTTGCCCCAGAAACATGAGGTTCTGAGGGAATCAGCCCTCTGAAGTCAAGGAACATTCACGACATCACAAACTCACTTTGCCCTGCTGAAAACCCTACTTTTCAGCCCCAAAATGATCATGATGGGTATTAATTCATAATAAAACCATTAACATAAGATGGGCTGGTATTACGCCTACTGGTTCCCAGAAATTCCTTTAATCCCAGAATATGTTTAATCCCAAAATATGTTGAGTTCAAGTGGATTGCTGTATTAAAAAGGTTTTAGGGATGCCAAAAAGGAATGGAAATGCTCAAACCAAGGAAATAAACCTTCATGTGTGGTGCAGAATCACCAAAATCAGAGAATCCCAGAACGGTTTGGGTTGGAAGGGACCTTAAACCCATCTTATTCCACCCCTGCCATGGGCAGGGACACCTCCCACTATCCCAGGGTGCTCCAAGCCCCGTCCAACCTGGCCTTGGACACTTCCAGGGATGGGGCAGCCACAGCTTCTCTGGGAAAACCAGTGATAATTCTGTTACTCCATTCTCTGCCTTTGTAAGAGCAGCTGCCTGAAGCCACATCAGCAGTGAAGGGCTGAGTATAAAAAAATATAATGACATTTTGGGTCAATTTCTTCCATCTCAATATGAATAATCCTCCCATGGGAGCTTCTATCCTAAAAACTGCACCTAATCCCAACATACTGCAGCCCTCCTGGGCAAGCTTGGCGGATTCAGAAGCCTTTATTCTATATTCCTGCTATTTCATGGAATGTCACAGCCAACAGTGAAGTCTGGCCATGCCTGCTGGCAAATAAATGTTAGAGGTAAGGGACCTGCAGGATTTCTGCAGTTTTGTGTTTCAGTTTGTCCCCGCTGCCTGCAGGGGCTGTTCTCAGATCGAGTGAAAATCAAAGTGTTTCTTTGTTGGTCCCATGTTCTGAAAATCCAAGTCCCTCTTTTTCCCCTCCGAGCCGAGTTCACGTCCCAGTGATTCTCCCCCTCAACTATTTCACCTGGGTTTCAGATGGAGTAAAGCAAGTTGTTTCCAGAGAAAGGGAATGACAATGGGCGGGCCAGTTTCAAGCTGGGATAGAAATGCAGCTTAATATGCTGTCAAAAATGATTTGAAACAGATCCCGTCGTGCCAGCTGATAAAACTGAAATGTTCTGCTTCGGGCTGAGCCACTGCAGGTTGGAAGCTGACTTTTTAACCTTTTCCCATGAAAAAAAAAATAATCAGAAAAACACACTTTTGGGGGGCAAAGTTAAAAAAAAAAAAGTCAATATTGAAGACTTGCCTTGAAGCATTAATAAAAATCCTGGTGTGAGGCGAAGCAGCGGCGTGGGGAGTGTTGGTGTCAAGGTGAGAGGACAAGGCCAGGCTTCTCCTTGGGACACTGCTGGTCCTGATGCCTTGGCTGGATGCTGAGTGAGTGCCACACATCCCAGGGATGGCTTTTTGGAATCTCTCCAGCACAGCCCAGCGTGTTTTCAAGGGCAGCTCACGGCCTCCACAGGGTTGGTGTGCATCCACCTCCTCCACGTGCCCCTTGTGCTGCCCCATCCCAACAGGAGGGTGAGCAGATCCCCTCATTCGATTTGAGCTGGTAACTGATTCCACTGATGCTCCAACATCAAGGTTCGAAGAGGGATGGCCCAGCTGACCTCCAGCAGCATCCCCCCAGCCCGGCTCCTGCCACAGCCCTGCCTGTCAAGCTCTTGCAGACCTTCAGCCTCTGCAGCCGCGGCGTCACGGGCAGCAAGAGTTTGTATACAAAGCTGTCACCACTCTCAGGAGTGGGTGGCTTTTCCAGCTCATCTGTAACCTGAGTGGCACTTGAGCCCCGGGATCTTTCTTCCCAGTGTCAACAGCACGCAGCGGCCCAGCTATCCCCTTACACGTTATCTTCCATCAACTTGATGGGCAGGAGGGAGCAGGGCCGGGAGCCATTGTGACAGGCTGGGTGTTTTTCCAGGCACAATAGTTAATGGGCTGGTTAATGTAAAGGATTAGCCCCTTCATCCCCGGGACATCTGAGAGGGGAGGAAGGGGGTGGTGCTTCTCTCTAAGCCCCGGTATGAAATGCCACGACCGGCTTGGAACCAAAGAGAAGCAAAGCAGGGAAAAAACCTCTATGGTGTCTTGGGTTTGGCACGAGGGATGGCATTTCGGGGTGCTGGTGCTCATGGCCCCCACACCAAACACGGAGCCTTCATAGCATGCTCTGCAGCTTCCTCGTGAGGGGACGCAGAGGGGCAGCTCCGACCTCTGCTCCCTGTGACAGCCACAGGATTTCAGGGAATGGCACAAAGCTGTGTCGGGGAGGGCTGGGATGTATATCAGGAAAAGCTTCTTCCCCCAGAGGGTGGTCAGGCACTGGGACAGGCTCCCCAGGGAAGGGAGAGCCTAAGGAGCACAGGGTGGGATTGTTGGGATTGTCCTGTGCGGGGCCAGGAGTTGGACTGGATGATCCTTGTGGGTCCCTTCCAGCACAGGATATTCTGTGATCCTCAGAGCCAGGAGCTGGACTGGATGATCCTTGTGGGNATTGTCCTGTGCGGGGCCAGGAGTTGGACTGGATGATCCTTGTGGGTCCCTTCCAGCTCAGGATATTTTGTGATCCTCTGGTTCTCTGAGCCACACTTCGGGGCAGCAGGGAAGGATGAGAAGGCTAAACAGAGGCTCTGCATCCTCAGCCTAGGGATGAGAGGGGAAGGCAAGGGGAAAAGCTCTCACTGTGCCACCAGGACACCAGGCCTGCTCTCCCAAAGCCTCCTCCTGGCCGATGATGCCAAGTGCTCTGTCTCCGGGGCAGGGCTCCAAAAAGCAGCTGTCCAGGGGTATTGCTGTGTGGACAGTGGACATTTGCCACTTTTCCTGAGACAGCAAAGCCCGTGGAGCCACCCCCAGGGCTCCAGCCCTTCCCTGCTGCATCCACCTTGCATCAGAGCAGCATTATCCCGAGGAGCCCATCCAGTGCTATTGTATCACCACTAAGTGCCCGAGCTTATGGGATTTATGGCCATATGCTCGCATGGCTTATGCACTGAGAAGCTTAGAAACCCTTCCTCCAAATTCCTCAGGCAGGCTAAAACCTCCTGCCTGACTGGATCAGCTTACAGCACCGAGACAGTCCTAGCGGGACCCTTCCCGGGAAAGCTGCTGAGTTCCAGGAGAAAAGGGACTGGCAGAAGTCAGGCAGAGTTAGAGCTGCTTGATAACAGCCCGGTGAGGCAGGTAAATCACACAGAGGCAGAAATCTGGGGCAGTACAGGACTGTTTTCCCTCCTGTCACAAAGGAGACACAAATCTGTCTGTGGCCCAACAGTTTTCAGGTATGGTCCAGCATGTAATTATTTGGGTTTTGCATCAGGCTACTGGGATTTAATCATGTGCTCAGGCCAAATCCTGTTGTCTGCACAGCAAAGTGATGTTTAGCATCACTGTGTCTCATGTTGTGTCTCATGGAACCAACTACGCCAAAAAAAAACCATTTTAAGTTGGTGAAAATTCATAGAAATAATTTATTTCTTTCTTTTCCTTTGCTCCTCAAATTGCATCTCAAATTCAGCAGCAAGAGATTAAGAAACAAAATGTAATTTCTACTTAGCTGCTTTTCTTTTCCTAGTTTTGACATATTTTAATTATTATTTCATATTCTAAAATGTAGGGGAAGGGGGAAAATACAGGAAAAGATTTAAAAAGCAAGCTGGTGGTTTTTGTGTCTTTGGCCAATTCACATCAGCAGCACCATGGTACTGCCATGCTCTGAGAAGTGAAAGATGGACCTGGACCAGGGCACTTCACCTGCACCTCGGGATTTGATGGCAGCAGGGATTTGAACACAGGCAGGGGAGCTGATGAAGCCTGGAGAATGATTTTGGAGCTGAAAAAGTCTTCTCTGTTATTAAATTTATACTATTATTTAGTGATGGTGGCCTCTAGTGACACCCACCCTTCACTTTCCTGTTGTGGGTCCTTCTTCCTCCATCCCTAACATGATTTAAATTCTGTACAAAAACAAATGTGGTTTTCCCTTCTGGTTCACACGCACAAAATAAGATCCAAGTGAACAGAGCTCAATTTTCTGCTGGAGGCAAGCCCCAGCTTTGGCAATTTTCTGTATCTCCATATGTTCAGGAAGGTTGAGATGCTGCTGTTGTGAAATATGAGTGTCACAGGGAAGTCAAAAAGGAAAGGGATTGTTCTGTTCTCAGCTCAGGGCTTCAGCGGCTTTCAGAAAATTAGCCAGGGGCAAAACCCCAAACTGTGTCAATCATATATAACTTTTATAGCCATTTTCTAAGAGGAACCCATTGAATTTTGGCCACTGAATGGGCCAGGGGTGATTCCAGCCCTACCTTCCATGGTTTTGCAATCCCAGTTAGAGTTTAGACATCTGCTGGGTTTTAGGAAATAGGGAATGTTGTGGAAGGCCCAACAAAGAACAAAGTCCTCACTCAGCAAGGGACTCCCAAAAGTGATGGAGCTGGGAATGTCCCTGGATCAAAGAACTCAGGGACAAAGCAAGTATTATCATGGTCCTTACAGATCAAGGCACCACGAGATGAAAGGCTGGATTCTTAAATATATCGAAATATAAATGTATGCACTATTCTGCCTTCATAAAGGGACCCTGAAGTGACACTTAATTGCAGACAGTTGTTATAAAACATGTACTAATTGCAGTGCAGAGTGGCCAGGGCAGTGAGATAAGACAAAGGGAGCATTTTTCCTATTTTCCATCAATTCTTAAATAAGGTAAAGAGGTAACACAACATTCCCAAGTTACAGAGGGAATTTGTGGCAAAGTTGTTAATGAAGCCCAAGGAACCACGTTTTGATCAAGGGCCTGTACTTTTTCAGCAGGTATTTTTATTATTTTTTTTAATGTAGATGTCATTTAAAAAAAAAAAATTATATTTTAGCAAAGCCTGGAGCTGTTTCAGATGGAAGGGGACTTTTTAAATGGCCTTTTAACAGAAAAATAATGTCCCAACTCTCAGCATAAGTGGGGAAAACAAATCACCTCAGGAAACACTTACAGCAAATTTGTCACCTCGCTGATAAAGCAGTCAGTGGTTGCAATCAGACTCACCTCATTTGTAGATCTGTGTTGATTTCACCTGGGGGGGCGGGGAATACAAAAAAAAAATCCCACAGAAATCACTGTTTCCAGCAATCTTTGCAATATTTGGCTTTGCCAAGAAAAACTCACTTCCAGTTCTGTGTCAGCCCGAAAGCAAACCTGCACTGCGTGAACCAAGAGAACGTTTTCATTTCACAAAGGAGCAGCAGGACCAAAATGAAGGAGAACAGTTAAGAAGTACAGTTAATTAATGTAAATTTGACTGGATCAATCCACATGTTCATTTTAAGCCAGTGAGCTCTGGGTCGCTGCACCTGGACCTTTCAGGTTGCTTTCCACACTAACAAAACAGCCAACCTGGCTCAAAATAAACAGTGTTCCACAGCACAGACAAACGACATCGATTTAGGATTTATTTATGCAGACAAAGTTAGATTAGAAGGAGCAGATGAGGAAAGGGGATGAGAAATGATGAGGGGGAAGCAGAAAAATAATTTATATCAAAGGCTTGGTTCAGCAAAGAACCTGAAAATGTGCTGCAGGTTAAGCCCACGCTTAAGTGCTCCCATGGAAGTCTAGTGAGGTCCTTAATTACTGAGGAAAATGTCACATTTATGCCAAAAGAGCTGAAATATTTGTTGGTTTGGATTAACGGTATGATTCATTTAATTTTTTAGCAAGCACATTGTTGAGAGACTCATCCAATCACAGACTCTCCTAAGATGGAGGGACCCACAAGGATCATTGAGGTTTGATTGCAACCCAGGTTGAGTTACTAAACTCTTGTAAATTCCACAATAAGATCCAAAGGGTTTTTTAATGCCTTTTATTATGCACCTGATGAGCTCAGATTGGTGCCAAAACCCCCAACAGTCTCTCACAGGCTGAGCAGCACAAAGTTCATGGCCTGAATTTCCTCCACCCTCAATGTGTGGAAAAGGATGATGTCATTTGATGGGATGGGAGCTCGGAATGAGGCACGACTGCAGAAATCCAGAACCAAGTGCTGTCCTTAAAAAATGCCTTCCATGGATTCATAAAATCCCAAATGGTTTGTGTTGGGAGGGACCTTAAAGATCATCTCAAAACTGTTGCCCAGGAAGTTCCACCTGGACATGAGGAAGAACTTCATCCCTGGGCAGTGACCAAGCCCTGAACAGATCCCAGAGAGTGGAGTCTCCCTCACTGGGATTTTCCAGAACTGTGCCCTGTGCTCTGGGATGGCCCTGCCGGAGCAGGGAGTGGGCCAAGATGCCCCACTGTGGTCCCTTCCAACCTGACCCATCCTGGGATTTTGTGACTCCATGAATACTGGAGAAAAAGCTCTGAATTTGTAAAATTATGCATGGACTCTCTGGGGAAAAAGGGATGTTCCATGGTTAAACATTGAAAACGAAACAAAAATATACCAAAACTTATTAAGTGGTTACTTCTCAACTTTTTTGCCAATAATCACCTGAAAATGCACTTCTTTTTTTTTTCTGGCTGTCCACAGGGTTGTGTAGACAACCAACACCTGCTCTTAATTACTTAATGTCTGATATCCCAAACTGGAAACAGTGTCCCCTCATGCCACAGAGTGCCCGCTGACCATCTCCTTGTGCCACCAAATGTTGCCGAGGAGGCCAAGCCCAGTTATTGTCACCCACCTTCCAGGACTGCTCTGCTCTGCTGAGATCCTGAGGGGTTTTTGCTGTGTTTTCTCTCCTGTGCTGTGTGCAGTGACCTGGATTGCCACAAATCCGGCACCCTCACACTCCTGATGTTGGAAAGAAATAGGAAAACCTTATTCAGGGTGTTTGCATTCCTGCATTCCAGTGCACCTGACAGTGGCCGGCTTCCCAAGGCTCTTGGAATAGTGGGAGCCCTTCTTTCAGTGGTTTATAGGTACAGACATCAGGGTCTCTCTCCAAGGACCATCTCCAGTGAGTAAGTGGAATTATTGCTTTAAAGTTCCAGACTCCGCCAGCAGTCCAACAAACCAGGAGAATCCTGACAGCCAAGACTTGGGTGGATCTGACAGATTGGGAGGCAAAGCTCCTCCAGAAGGAAACGTCAGCAGCAAGTCTGGTCACCTCCAGTGAAACTTTATTTAGCTCTAATCACAGGGAGATGCCAAAAGAAATCCAGCTTTTCCTGGTCATTATGCAGGAGCACAGACCACTGGGGTTCTGCCTCCATTTATGCTGATGCTGTTGATCAGAAAATCATAAAATTCCAGGATGGCTTGGTTTGGAAGTGACCTCAAAGATCATCTCATTCCAACTCCCTGCCATGGGCAGGGACACCTTCCACCAGCGCAGGTTGCTCAGACCCCATCCAGCCTGGTCTGGAATATCTCCAGGGATGGGAACGCTGATGGCTGGGTGATGTTTCTTATCTAAAGGAAACAACAAAATGTTATTTTCTGTGAGTCAAATGCAAAGAGGGTGGACAATGGTGACCTTGCTTCTCAAGAAATTGGGTCAAACATAAAACCCCAATGTGAGAAAGCCTCAGCTGAAATTTTTTAATTAATAAACTAACATTTACTCTCTGTCTAAAGCCTGAGGGTCACAACAGGGAATCTACTGGATCCATCTGGGACAGACTTTGCTGCTTCCTGTGATTTCTGACTCCAAGGAAGCAGACACTGGCTTCCCACTCTGCTGTGATAGTCATCGGGCAACCAGATTGTGGTTCAATTATGATTGTAACTTCTCCAAATTATCCATCCATTTTTTGGCATCAGTCACGTAGTTCTACTCAAACCAGACCACGCAGGGCATCCCCTGGTAACACAAGGAGGGAACAGATATCTGATTCCATGGGTAAGTGAAAGTTGTCAGGTCACATGGACCTGTGTAACTTTGATTTCATTCCAAGTAGAGATGTGACCTGTAATTCAATCCAATGCCTTCAGGCAGCAGAATTTCCCTAAAGGAAATAATTCCATTCCTGAATGCAATGCTGGAGGCGGAGGCTGTGCCTTTTCCTCTGGTACAGGCACCAACTGTGGGCCTGTGGAAGAGGTGACAGCAAGCGGGACAAGGATTCCCTCAGCTTTTGTCTTCTTGACCCCAGCGTGGAGATGGAAATTAAAAACTGAATGAACTGAATGTTAGCAGGTCATTCCCATTCCCAAATTCCTTCCCAAGCTCTCCACTCCCTCTGCAACAGGAAATAACCTTGATTTGAAGGATGTTTTCACACACGTGTGTGCACTTCTATTTTCTCATGCCTTGCTGTGAGCAAGGCTTAATCTGATACAACTGGCTAAGGGACAGTGGTTTTAATCTTGATTTTTGATTTGGACTGAAAGGGGGTGGCTGAGAGGGCAGAGCAGCAGAAGAGAGACAAGATAGAAAGGCAGAAAAGAGGAAAGCACAGGAATTTGTGGGATTTGCTCGAGTTCATCCACCTATTAATAAAGGGCAAATGAGAAGTGACAGGGAGGTAACACTGAGCAGGCCTCAGCCATTCCACAAACCATTGCCCATAATTTCAGGGAGTGGGAACTGCAGCTGACAGATTTTTGGAGCCGGCCACGGTGCTGTCATGGGACTGGGGAGAGGAAGAGGAGGAGGGGGGTGGCTGAGAGGGGGCAGAGCTCGTGGAGAGGAGCGGGAGCAAGGCTGAGGTCGAGGGCGAGGTGTTGGTGGCCGCTCGTGTTCTGCGGCCTCCTGACACAGGCAGAGGAAAAGCCACCGCTCAGCTGGGATGCTCCGGGAGAAGGAGCACGTCAGAAACGCCGTGTTGAAGTGCGGCAGGGCTGGGAAAAGCTGAGCAGCTCGTCCCCTCTGGGGTGTCTGCTCAGGCTGCATTACCTGACATTTCCCCCGGCCCAGCTCGGCGTGACTCAAGTGCCGGGGGTTGCATTAAGGAGGTGTGAACATCATGAGCCTGGAAAGCAGCCAGAGCTCCAGAAGGTCAAGGGAGGAATTTTTCCACCAGGTTCAACTGGACTTTCAATCAATTCCAGGTTCACCCTGTGACTTTCCCGACGTGTACCCAAACAAAATGAGGTGACGTGACACGGAACGAGTGAGACCACACAGGGCTGACTCACTCGGGGTTCCTCTCTCATGGAAAGTTTGCTGAGGACATCTGGGAACATTCCTGTCTGGGCTGCATGAAAAATGGGTGTCCAAAAAGGGGGTTTTTTTGCTATTGTTTCAAAGGAAGAAGTGGCCAGACACAGTCAGGAAGTTGTTGAAAATACAGAAACAACCAGCAAAATTAGGGCTGGAAAGACAACCTGGTGATCAACCAATCCTGCGATGAGTTTATCGCTTTGGGGACATTTTCAACCACCAAGAGGAGATTGTTCAGGCAGCCGAACCTCAGCTGCTGCTCCTTCTCTCAGAAATACAAGTTTCTAAGGGCACAAAACATGCTGGGAGGGTAACAACATCCAAGTCATCCAGGGAATTCCATGTTGTGATTGAGAAGGAGTTGCTCCATTACCTTGGTAGGTCCTCATCTGGTTTAGCTGCCTTTGCAGATCTCACCCAAAGTGCTGAAATTCATCTCCAGCTTTGCCATCAGCTCTCAAATAAATTACCCTGGAGAGGTGTTTAGAGACCCCATAGTTAGCAACGTGTTTGGGGGAAAGCACTCAAGAATGATGAAGAGCTGGTGAAATTTTATGTTACAAATATTTTTACAGCTTTAGCCCTTTTTTTTAGTTAACAAATCATCTGTGGACCAATTATAATTTCCTTCACACATATTAAGTACACACAAGAATTTGCCAAACACACTGGTGCTAACCCCAAACATTCAAAAAACATGAGTCAGCCCCTCTCCCTGCCTGCCCCCCTCCCACCCCAGGCTTATTATCGACTTAAACTTCATCAGACTTTTGCAAAAATAAATGTGGGCTCTTTATTTGCCTTCTCGTACTGGAAATTTTTCCATTTTGCCCTTTTAAGGTTTCTTCTGCATCTCTGAGGATTATTGCTTGATTTTCTTTTTTAAAGAAGCCTGATATTTCCTCCTAATTATTTGTCTTCCAGAGTGAGGAATGCCTGAAAATCCCTCCAGCTAAAGACTGGGACATCAACTCCTACAATCCCTGGATTTCCCCATTCTGGTTGTACCCATGTGGTCTTGACTTTTTTTTTTTTTTCTTCATTATGTGGAATATGCAAGTGAAAAAACCTTGTGATTACTCTTCCATCTTCCCAGCAGGATTGAGGGCATGGTCAGACCCTCAGAATGTTGGAACAATTTTAAACCTTTCAGCTTTTTCAAAGGGAGACTCATTTCCCCTTTTTCCAAGCTGATCATGGTGATTCAAGGCCCTGATTCACTTGCCCCAACAAAGGTGTCCAATGACATCTGAGATGCTCCTGACACCCAAAACACCAATCAAGTTTTACTTTTCGGCAAAGCTATCTTTAACTTTGAACATCAGCCTTTACTTATTTATTCGCATTGGACTTATTTCTAAATATCAAATATTTGTAAATGAATTCTCCATGAGTCTCCATTTTGCTGATGGGGCCATGAAGGAAAGAGAACTCCAGAAATCCTTGTCCCCCTTAATTTCACCTATTCCAGAGAATCACAGTAGATGCCTGTCCCAGAGGAAGAGTCACAGCCCCATCATCCAGCACTCAGGGATGTGAAGTAAAACCCCATGAGGATCCCAACCCTCTTTATTGCTGTGCTCCAAACCCCTTGGAAAAGCAGGAGCAGAGAACTGGATGAGTGCTTCTGGATAACCAGCACCCCGCACACCTGGAGAAGGTCCAGATGCTTTGCAGGAAGAGAAGAGGAAAGGGGAATGGGGTGCGTTTCACACCTCCAAACCCAATCCTTGCCTTTACAAGGGATCTGGAGAGCCCTGACTCTCATTTTAAGGTCATAACTTCAACCTGTGTTTCTGCTGGCAGAGATGAAGACACGGATGGGCTGTGTCTGCCTTTCCACGTGGCTGGAGCTCATAAAAGTATTTTGGTGCTCTTTGCACTTCAGGGCTTCCTTTTTATCTCTTCCAATGGGGACACAGAAAAGCTCAGCACACACCCCATCATCTGCAGAAAGCTTCTTTTTGGACCGGTGCACTGTGGCAGACACTGAAGTAAATCCCTCCTGGCCTGTGTGGTTTTGTGAGAATCCAGGAGGGAAAAAAAAAATATATATGAAAAAAGCAAAATTCACCAGCTCAGCTTTCTAAGCAGTGACTTTCCCTGAGCTTTCCTAGAAACCCTGCTCTGCTTTTCCCATCTCCTGCCAAGCTCTATAGAATTGGATGAGCATAATTTTTCTTTTTCTCCTTCTCCACAGGCTTGTGCCAGTGCAAAGAAGTTTATTTTTGTAACTTAACCCTCTCTTGCAAAGTGCATTTAAAGCACCTGGCTTTACATTTTGAATCAAACCAGAACTGACCCTACTTTGCTGAAAATGTAGCTGCTCTTTATTTGACTTGCAGGGTTTTAAGTCAGCTGCAACGGGCTGGGGTTAAGAGAGTCCCTGGTGAGGAAAACTTAGGAGAGGAGGGAGCAGCTGGAAGAAAAATAGACTTAAGAAATCCCTGAGATGCTCAGAGACAGCACTGTCTGACAGTCCTCAAACTCTACCTGTCCTGATACAAATGAAAACCCAATTGGGGCGTGGGTTGGTTTGATTTGCTATTTTTTTTGCCTTTTAAACAGGTTTATAGAGGCCTTTAATGAAATTGAACCTGGAGGCCAGGGAGGGAAGGGGTGTCTGGAGGCTGTAAAGGCAGAATTGAGTGACTTGCACAGACTTCAATAATTTGCAGACATCTGATATTAAAATGAGAGAAATCCCACCCCCACATCCACGGACTGGGAACAGTGCCCTGCAGACACTTTTAATGGCTCATGTGGCTCCACGCACCCCAACCTTCCAGGAATGCCTTTTGCTGGGATATTTATTGATTTTTCTGGATCTAAACAAAAGCCCAGGAAGGGGGCGGGGGGGAATTTAATAATAAAAAAATCTAGATGAGATGAAAACCAGCTGATAATTCAGCCCAAGAGAAATCCTTCGGGCTGTCTGCAAAGGCATCCTGGAGACGTGGCAGCTTTGGGGATCTGGGAGAACCAGGTCAGGACGTCAAGTGGAGTTAAGAAAGTCAGGAAAATCACTGAGCAGGAGTCATTAAGGGCACCCATCACACTAAGCCTGGTAACCAGTTCTGAAGCCTCATCTGCTCCCAGCGAGAAGTCTGTGATCAAGGGCAGAGAGTAAAAATTACAGGCTTCAAAGGGGAAAACGGGTTTGTATCAGAATCTGGAGTGCCCAAGGGCTGATAATGAACTAATCTGGAGGTTCCTGTCATTGTTGTAGCTGAATGAGTTATTGCTTTAATGTTGGGAAAAGAACTGTAAGCAAAACAGATCTTTCCAATCAGAGGCAATATTCTGAAATGAAGTATTTAACTTGCTTTGATTCATCCCTCTTCCATTTCTATTCATCAGAATGATCTTCTGATAAGGGTTCATTTATGGCAGGTGCCTGTGAAATCAGTTAATCTGCTCTCTAAATATTCATATCCAGCTTCTGCTACTCCAGAAAAAAAAAAAAGACCAATTTATATAAGATACATCATTTTTGATGGATAATATTGACTGAAATGAACATCACACCCACTCCTTCCTTTATCCCACCTCCAGTTTCCACTTGCAGAATGAGGATATTGCCATTGCACACTTCAGATGGTGCAAGAAACCCCAAAAATAAAAAGAAAAAGCAATTCAGTGGCAGTGGAGACCTTGAAAACACTTTCTAGAGCAGCCGGAATTATACAGTGTTGTCTTCAGCACTGATTCTCTGTTCTTTAATTTAGCTCTAAATTTTTCATTCTGCTCACAGAATTCCCCCTTTTGATTTCATTCCCTGTTAAATGATGAACAGCACTGAATTCAGATGAATCCCTGAAACGAGAGAGACCAGGGCTGTTCTCCACAACTTTGGGTCATTTTGAAATCAGTGTTTTTTGCAGTGGTTCAAAGAGTCTGCTGGCCAGAGCGGGAATTCTGCCAGCCTGACATCACGGCTTGCCACAGGGCTGGGGGTAACAAGTGAAATTCTATCCTTCTTGATCCATGAAAGGCTGTCCTTCATGGCAGATGCTAAGGAATCTTTTCCTTTGTCCTTTCCCATTGTCCTTTCCCAAGCTCCGGGGATAAGGGGAGAACTCATCCCACCCAGCCTCTCACCAGCAGGGAGCTGTCCTCTCCCCCGACCCTGCTTTGAGCAAGGGCTTGGGCAAGGTGAGCTGAAGGCTCCTCTGACCTCAATTTCCCTGTGTTATGGTCTGGCTTCCATGGAAAAGGTTGTTTTGGAAGTAGGAGGAAAGGGAGACCACCAGCACAAAGAGACTGAGGCTCCCACGTGCAAGGATTTGGAGGGAGCCTGGCAAACCAGGCCAGCTCCCATCAGGAACCCAGCAAAACTCAGCCTGGGCAGGCTGAACCATAAAATGGGGCAACCGTGAAATCGGGAAGGCTGGAAAGGACCTCTCAGATCATCAACAGTTAACTCAGCACTGCCAGGTCCACCAACAAACCACGTCTTGTCCACAAATTCTCTGAACACTTCCAGGGACAGTGATTCCAACGCTTCCCTGAGCAGCTGTTCTGGTGCTTGACCAGGGAATCAATTTTTTCTAATGTCCAATCTAGAAAACAAACTCCATCCCTTATCCTTCAGGGGACAACTATGCATGGATGAGTGACTCCAAATGTTGCATTTGGGTCTTGCTCCTGAGGCTGTTTGATCCCTTTGCTACTTCAGAACCTTTGTCCTGCCTCCCAACTTCCCACTTTGTGCCTGCGCCGCCGTTCCCGACCTCTGGCTGCTGTGCCAAATTTTTCTCCGACTGTATCACTCCATATCTGAGCTGCAAACCTCAACCACAGCGTGGCCCCCCTGCTTAAAATCTATCAGGAGAACATATGGCAGAGCTGCTTTTTATATTTGGCCACCAGCAATAACCTCAAAAGTTTACCACATGCTAAGATGAGGCAACGTTCATTTTTAGAACCCGTCCTTTCTGTCCTTATTTAGAGATATGTTTCACCATTGGTTTGTTGGGTTTTTTGGTCAGTTCTGGAGTGGTTGGGTCACTCGGTGCCATCAGGATCACGGGACAAAGAGTCAAAGCTGTGGACATTTATCTGCACATTATTAATCAGAGGGAATGATGTCTTTAGAACAGTAAAGATGCCGTGAACTGTGCTGGGAAGTTCATTTTAAGTTTAATTATTCACTGACCCTCAAAAACACAGTAGGGAAAGCTAAGATTGTCCTCTGTTTGTGTCTGTTCAGTCATCAAGATTTAGGCAAATAAAAAAGGAAGAGGGGGGAAGGAGTGAAAAGCATCGGTGACACTTTTTCTATGAATAGCACAGCAGAAGAAAAGCCCGAGTTCAAAATTTTTAATGTATTTTCCTCTTTAAAAGATCAAAAATGAAAGGCAGCTTCTCCCCAGGAGCAAACTGAATTATCTATGGAGGAGGCTGGAGGGGCCTCACAGCAAAGATGATCCTGTGGTCCTGTTTATTAAAATAAACAGGAAAATCGGGAAAACGGGGCAGCTGCTTCTGAGAGAGGGGATGGGCCTCTGCATGTGCATCCCTGAGAAGGAAAATCAGATTTCCCACCCCAGGCACAGCTGAGCTGGTTTAGAGCCGAGATAGAATGGACAGACAGACAGACAGAGATTGTTCACAGCTCTCCAGAAATCTGGGAGGCCAACGTGTTCCAAGTACTGCTGAGCAAAGCCCTAGGAAATGAGGAGAAATGACCACAAATATGCCTATGTTTTAAATTCCAGAGGGGCTGGCACTGCCTGGCAGGCTGCTGGTTGGAAAGGGAGCAGCCAAATCCATGAGCAGCATCCTTGGCAAGGGGTGAATTTGCCGAGCAATGCCTGGCATGCAACTCAACCCTGCCCAGAGCCATTTGCAAAAGTGATTTTATTTTTACAAATCAACTTTCAAAAGCTGTGCATGTCCCTTCAGAGGGAGAATCCTCTGCTGTGGGACTCGGGCACCCACAGGGTGTCATGAACCTCTGCTCACTCTCAACGGATCAAAATTCAAAGTTGGGGCGTCAATTCAGGGGAATCACAACCCATGGACTCAGGAAGTGGTGAAAGGCAGCCCATGGGTTATTAACCAGAGGGTTTTCCTCATCTAATCTCTTCCCTTGTCTTTAAATATAAAGAATTTGGGAAAAGTGGGTGATTTTTTCTTGTGCATTTCGTTCTGAAGCTGACAATGAGGACACCAAGGAGGATAATTCCACACAGCACTGGGGGGTGGATGTATTCCAGAGAACAAAAACATTCCAGCCTCCAGCTGCAGCACATAGGTGCCATAATCCCAGGAGAGTGATTTCCTGCTCCTTCAGATGCCCATCCTTCCTCAGAACCTGGATTTAGAGTTGACTCCCCAAAGGAGCATCAAAGCCCTTGATAACATGTCTGTTCGCACACACCACCCCAAACAGAACACAAAGTCTTTCTTCAACCTGCTTTAACCAACACCCAATTTTCTAGCAAGGAAGTGAAGACCCCACTCATGCTTCCTGCTCCCACACCACCATGTCCATAGTTACTATCTCCAGAGGGTTGGCCAAATCCAGGGAAATACTCTTTGTTCATGGGCCACCATGGAGAGGTGACATGGGAGCAGTGGCCAGGCTGAACTTTGGGTTCTATTTCCACCAGCACTGAAGGACATGAAGAAGCAGCAGGTCCTTGATGAACACCTTGGACATTGAACATCACTCCAAGCTCTTGTATTTCCATGAGGATTCAGGAAGAAATTGCAGTTTTCTACATGGGGCAAGGGCTGCACGGCCTGTTACTCAATTTGGGAAACGGGCATTTCAGTCCTGACTAATATTTTTTCTTCTCTCTGCTTCCTGTCTCTTAAACTCCAGAGCATCAACCTTCTTACTCACCACTTGGAAAGAACCAAACCCCATTTGTCCCAGATAACATATTTTGAATGGTTTGATACCACACTGCTGTGTTTCCAATTAGGTTTCCTTGCTTTTATCTTTTTTTTTTGTGTAATCCATTCAGACCCTCGCACTAATTAGAACCTTATTTGCCTTTTTTTCCCCTTTCAGCAGTGTTTATTCTTTGCATTGTTCCCTCCATCTCTGCTTAGCAGGACTGACTTCTGTTATCTTTGTTTTTTAAATATGTGTTTGGGTTTTCCTGGCACAGCCGCTTGTTCCAGCGATCCAACTATTCATTACAGACCTCATGATTTGCCACAGTAAATTTTCTAGACAATCAGCACAGATCAACATTATTTTGTGTCTCACTCCACATTCTTTCAGAGAGTTATGTTTTATGAACAGCCCAATGCTTCAGATTATTACCTTTCATACACAAGATGCCCTCAGAATCAGAGGATATCTGATGATATTCCGATGGCTAGACATCCAGATGTTTTATTTTACTTATCCTACTTGGCTTGTTTTCTAGGACCAAGTTCAAACCAGCCTCTAATCTCAGGGCTTGCTCAACAAATTCTGAGAGGGGCTGTGAAAAGTCATTAAGGGGAGTAAAAAAAGTCTTTACACAACAAATAATTCTGCAAACTCCAGTATTGCCCTTAGGTACTTAAAACATATTTGGATCAATAACGACCTTGTAAGGAGATTAATAAGGAATTTTAACAAATACTTTTGGGAGAGCATGAAAACTCTCAGAATAAACATTTCTTGCTAACACAAGTCAGGAAGAAACTTTCCAAGGGCAGCTTTCCCTAAGTGTTATTAGGAATTTTTTTTCTTGTAGAGGATGGCACTTGTCTCTGGGAGTCAGGAGAGGTTCTGGATTTGTAGTTTGAGCCAGGACAGTATCTTCCATTCCCAGAAAATAAATGGAACAAGGATGAGAGGAACCCCAGCCACATGCTGCCCTCCTGCCCATGTGGAGCCTCGTGGGGCTCGGAACCAGGAGCACCTTCCTGGAAGGACTGACCTCATTCACCTGAGCAAAGGGCACATCCAGAGGTAAAGAAGAGGGAGAAGAGGCCCTAGGGACTCAAAATTAGGCAGAATCAATGAGCCACTCATCTCACCATTAATAATTTCACCTCAGTGTGTAAGGACATTTACAGATTTCGTTTATTGATAGGCAAGAGGGTATTTCCATAAAATGATCTCTGGGAAGAAGCCATTTCCAGTCTGTTCTTTTTTCCCTGTGGTTCTTCCCCGGTCTTGGTGTCAGAGACAGATGAGGGAACTGAGGGGCTTGGAATTAAGCATTTTGTTTTAGGAAGAGGGCTCTCACGTCCAGAAACACCAAGTTTGATTCCCCCAGACAAGTGACCCTACTAATGATGGGCATCATCGTGGTGTGGTTATCCTGAGAAAACCATCCCATTCCCTGGAGCTCGTGTCACCTGCACCATGGACTGGGAAGAACCACAGGGAAAAAAGAATCCTCTGGTTCTCTGGTTCTAAATCTGGGCTGGGAGGGACATCTGTGCTGGGGCTGGGTTACTGTTGTCCAGACCCAGAAAAAAGGATTTCACTGCTCCCAGCGTCATCTCTCACCACTGTGAGATGAAAGCCATCCCTGGAAATGTTCCAGAGGTGTGTGGATGTGGCACTTGGCGCCATGGGTTAGTGGTGGGCTTTGCCAACCTTAGCGATTCCATGATTCCACTCTTTTTCCTTCAGTAATTGACACTTGTGGGGAAATCACAACAGGAGAACGTCTGGTCACCTGTAGATGAATACCTGCATTGTCCCTCCATGATTTCCATGGGTTTTCAGCTCCAAAATCAGGAATACAAACTGAACTGATCACACAACACAGCCCACAGTCCAATCTTGTCAAGTTCCTCTGGAATTCCTCTCATCAGCTTTCGTAGCCTGGATTTCTTGCAGCCGAGTCCTCCAACACCAGAAGTGCTCCTGGGAAAGACAGCAATGAGACAAAAGAGGCAAAAAGAAACTGATTTTTTTGAGTATTCAAGGAAGCTTGGAAACTTTTTAATTTAATGTTAAGGCTTCCCCCCAATTCCATGCAAATCTCTTTCCTTTGTTTCAAGTCGAGTTCAAAACTCGCACACTGAAATTCACAATACAAAAAAAAAAAAAAAAGAAAGAAAAGGTAGGAAATTTGAGGATTTTCCCACCCCACCCCACTTTCAACAGTTTCCAAACCTTTTTACTACGATGGCCTGAGAGGGCTCTTTATTTTTACAGCTGCTGCATACCTACTTCTCCTCGCTGGAAGACGCACATGCAGCTCCAGCGATTCTAATCTCTTCATTCCAGGAAAGGAACCAGCTGTAAATCCACTGCAGCAAGATCAGGATACAGCACCAGGACTGTTGTTCTGCCCTCCCGCTGGTTAAGACTTCCCTTGAACTGCTCTCACACTCAGTCCTGTCCTGGGTCCAGGAGCCTGTGTTTCCAGAATCCCTTCCCACCTCCCAGTTCAGCCCTTAAAGACCCTGGAATGATGATTTTCCAGACCTGGTGAGACGCCCCTGGAAAGCAAGAGTTGAGTCAGGTTTGGACGGGTGGGGGGTGTTGGTTTCTTCCACCCTGACAGCACCCGAGAGAGGGGCTTGGTTTGCATCCACTCCCAATTTCCAAACAAATGGCAGGGATAAACTTACTCCGTGCCCCCTCCCTGTCCCTGGGTGATGCAAGTGGATTCGTGCAGTGATGTGCGGCACGTGACGGCACAGCTCCTTCCCGCTTTTACCCCAGGCAGGGTTGGCCCCTATCCCTGCCGATACCACGTCATGGCAGGCCATAAGAACAACAAAAACGGTGGCGTTATCCGGAAAAAAAAAAAAAAGGTCGTATCAACATTTGAAAAGAGGGAGAATTTCCCTGCACCCCTGGAAAACTGCTCAGGGAGTCACCTTGCAGCCAGGAGAACGTCACCTCCAGCGTGAGCCTTTCCCAAATTTCCGCGGTAACCTGGAGCTGAGTGTGTACAAACACTCACAATGAGTGCCTAGCAACCCCTCCTGCCAACCCAGGCAGGGGCAGAGGGAACAAAAATGTGCGTCCAGCTATTCCTGCAAGGAAAATAAAGCGTCAAGGAACGGTAAAACCTGTGCTGGGCTGCCGGGGAGGAGGCGGAGCAGGAGATCCCAACCCTCTTTCCATGCTGAGTCTGACTTTGTTTCCTTGGGATTGGCAAATCCCATTTGGGGTCCAGAGAACATCATGCCCTCTCAAAATGTGGCACAAGTGGAAGATAAATATAAATACATACATATATATATAAAAATATATGTGTGTGTGTCTCTGTTGTGTGAGGGGATGGAGAAGGAGCAGCCCCAAAGCTCGTGAGATCTGCAGGACTTTTCCAGATGTGTCCTGTCATTCCTTATCCTCTCTGGATCCAGGGTATCCCAGCAAGGGAATATGTGGCCATTTGGCATGGAAAGGGATCATTAATCCCAGGGCCAGGGAAAGAACAGATCCTGAGGCCAAAGGCCACCACACCCCCGCAGAGCAGCCCTGGGACCTGCTGGGTGTCCTCCAGTGCTGTTCAGGCAGGACGAGACCCCACTGAAGGCTGGCCATGACATGGCCCAGGTCTTCCACCTTTGGGACATCCGTTATGAGGTTTGGTGGCAGTTTTGGAAGTGGAGTTCCTATACCAGGAAAAATACCCCAAATTTGTCCCAGAGCTGACACAGAGACAATCTAGTGCATCCATGTGATACAATCCTGTGTTATACAAAGGTATTCAAGAACTGCAGTCTGACAGCCACTGGCCAGTTGTGGACAGCAGGGATGCTCCTCATCCACCTCATTTCAAGGAAATTGCGTCTTTTCCCAACCCCTGTTGGCAATGTCACCTCAGTGCTCACTTGGGGACAATGGTGCATTGCTGAATCCTTCACCCGCACAGGGTACCTCACCAAAAAACCTTTCCTTTGGTTTTCTGAGAGGCTGGGAAGAGATTTTCTTCACTGGGGGACAGTCACAGGATGGGCATGTGTGTCACCAGGGTAAAGTTCATTTGTCACCAGCTTCTGTTCCTTCCTAGAGTCTCCTGAATGTATTAAACCACCTTAAAATCCCGAGCCAGGAATGTGAAATGTTACTGAGTGGGTGTTAGTGATTTCTAGTCAAAACTCAATTCAAGGCACTGTGCAGTTTCTTAACAAGCATTTAATAAGCACAGAAAACCTTGTCAGCTCTGTTTGGAAAAATCCCTTCCATATTTGTGACTTGGAATGTATTTTAAATTACTAGAATTGGGTAACTCCTCCTACAGACATCCTTGTTTCTGCTGCTGTTCTACTGCTGGAATTTCACTGGAGTTCCTTCCCAGGTGACTTATCCAAGTGGAGAGTGGAACTGCAGGACATCCTCAGAGCTGGGAACAGCAGGATCTCAGTTATTTACCTGTTGGAAGGTGGACACCTTTAGCAGAGCCTCTTTGGTGTCCTTTGGAGATCAATTTAGCTGAAGACATTGAAATTTATCCCCATCCCAGCAGCATTTTGGCCTTGGGATGAATCCCTGCCTTAGCTCCATGCAGACAACGTGACATAAACCCAGGAAAAGGCAGCCTGGACCACACAACACTTATTTCCTGCTCCTGCATCCACCAATTCTGTCCACAATTTGTCTTTCCAGCTCGTGCCTGTGCCGTGTTTCAGCTGTACAAATGTCAACTGAAAGGGACACCAGCTGCTTTACAATCCTCAGAGGCAATTTCTAGGCACAGCTCATAAATACCATTTCTTAAATTTGGCTACGTCTGAGCCTTTCTAGCCCTGCTCTGCTGCCCTGCTCTCCACGTCTGCAAGGATTAAAGCTCCCCCAAGCCCCTGCCCCTCCCGGAGTCTTTGATCCTTTTGTCTGGCCTCAAGAAATCCAAGCTGATATATAAAGCATGTGGGATACATCAGCCTGGGGGAAAGCTCCTCCGTGTATTAGCCCTCTTCTGGAGGAGTGAGATTTTTGTGGTATGATGCACTGAGCCAAACCTGCCAGCATTCCCTGGAAAGCAAGAAGAAGGGGAGGGGAGAAAAAAAATCTGAGCTCATTATTTGAGGCCTGAACATGTCATTATACATGTAGGTCTTCGTCACTAAACTAAACATCCACCCAGCTAATTTCCCAACTGCCACCCTGGCAAAGGGGCTTGGAGGCAGGGAATATTGATCCATTTGGAGGGTGAGGGCTGGGTTTGTCCGTGCCAGTGAGGAGGAACAGCTGGAGGGATCGGAGGGTGCATTCCCGAGCAGATCAACAGCTGGATGTCCCAGCCACATCTGGTAGAGGCACAGCAGCACTGCCACGGCTCCTCAACCTCCCTCTGCCAGAGTTGCTTCCATGGGCTATTCCCTTCCCCCCGACCCCCCAGCCTTCGACTCCATGTGCTGCTTCCATGGGTTATTCCCTTCCCCCCAAACCCCCAGCCTTTGACTCCGTGTGCTGCTACCATGGGCTATTCCCTTCCCACCAAGCCCCCAGCCTCTGGCTCCGAGTGCTGCTTCCCTGGGTTATTCCCTTCCCACTAAGCCTCCAGCCTCTGGCTCCGAGTGCTGCTTCCATGGGCTATTCCCTTCCCACCAAGCCCCCAGCCTTTGACTCCATGTGCTGCTTCCATGGG
>WBMZ01014886.1:29372-62381 GCA_013400975.1 Atrichornis clamosus
GAGTGCTGCCCCCAGGCTGTCCCCACACGGCAGTGACCCAGCACAGCCCCGGCCTCTGTCCCTCTGCAGGGGTGACCGTGGAGCCAGGAATTGTATCCCTCGCATCCCGTGGGAATGAGTAAGAGCCTTTCCAAGCTGCAGTCAGGGGCGGCAGGGCCATTCCGGGGAGCAGCAGATGACCCGTGTGTTCTGCCACAGGACATTCCCAGCGCCGCCGGGTTCCCTCCCCGGTGGAACAACCTCTGGCTTCCAGGCGCAGCCCCGGCTGCTGTTCAACCACACAAAGGATCCCTCTCAGCCCTGCCGTGTCCCCAGAGCCCTGACAAATCTCAGTGCCCTCCTCACTCGTGTCACAGCGCGCTTGTCAGCCTCCCGGGATGACACCATCCCAAAACCCTTCTCGCCCCCCCAGGCAGCCACTGGGGCTCAGAGCCAGCCCACAAACCTCAGCTCCCCGGGGATGTGTGGATGACTTCTCCCTGAAAGCATCCCCATCCCACCACCGTGCCACAGAGGCGGTCAGCTCTCCGACCCCTGAACCAAGAACCCCCTGTACTTGCTGCAGAGCCACAGGGCTGTTTGACCGTCTAAAGATTTCCTTACTTAAAACTAGAAATCAAATTCTCAAAATAGATATTACTCTATTTTTGGCCGAGTCCTGGGTTTGGTTCTGTCCCAGTCGAACTGTCTCCTTCCCTTCCACTGGAAATCACTGGCTGGGAGCCTTTGGCACCCAGAGGAATGGGCTCATTATAAAAGTGCTAAACAGCAGAGCAATAATTCCTGAAATCCAAAATAATGGGACAGGACACAGGAGTCAGCTAAATTCCTGGCATTTCAGTGCTCCTGCCCAAGATGTAGCTGTCACCATGAAGTGTGGAGTGCTGGGGTCCTGAGACATCTCCGGCACAGCAAAGTGCTAAGGACAGCAAAGGAAAGTTCTTTAAAGTAATGGATAACATTGGAAAACTGGGAATTACTTTTTTTTTCACTCTGGGTAAACTGAGGCAAGACAACCGACTTGTCAGAAGGATGTGGTGCCAGTTTTAGAAGCTTAAATTCTCTCCAGTGCACTAAATCCTTTACCTTCATTATAAATCAAATGATACATGGGTAAACAGGAATATTACTAACATTTACTTCTGATTTAACTGTTGGAAAAGCTCCTGGGGAGATCCGGGCCAAAGAAAAGATGTTCCAAATCTCAGTCTTTACAGGTTGAAGGCTGAGGGGTACAAAGCCTTCCAAGGTGAATGCAGTGCAAACACAATCTGCACCCGGAGCAGGCTGTCCAGAGAGGCTGCGGCTGCCCCTGGATCCCTGGAAGTGTCCAAGGCCAGGTTGGACGGGGCTTGGAGCACCCTGGGATAGTGGCAGGTGTCCCTGCCCATGGCAGGGGGTGAGATTGGGTGATCCTTAAGGTCCTTTTCAATCCAAACCATTCTGTGATTCCATGACCTAAAATCCACGGTGTCCCTAAACACCAACCACAATCCACGAGGGGCCTGAGGATATCAGCCATTAACTACATCACCCATCCAAAGAACCAGGGGATAAAATCCAGCCTCAGCTGTCCTGGGGGGTAAATCTGGGGCAAATCTTGGTCATGATAAAACAATCACCCCACGGTGGGGTGAGAACCAAAATCAGGCTTGAAGAGCTCCATTCCACCTCTTCCCAGCCATCCCATGGTTAAGGTGGGAAGTGAAAGAGCCAAGGAGGGAATCAGGAGCTGCTGGACCTCTCTTAGTAAGGTGTCCAGGTGGATCATCCCCATGCCATCCTCCCAGTACCACTGTTCCATTCAGCCCACGATTCTCACACTTGTACCAGGTCAGCCTCAGCTCCTTGGTGACCTGGGAATTTTGGAGCACTCTTTTCAGAAGCAGATGTTGGTCCCTTCTTGCTCCAGTGAATGATCAAAGTTGTGAAAAAACTGTCCCCTGTCTGGGCTGATCTCTAAGTGGGGATGGGAGAAGGGGAAAGGAAAGTTATTCAGGACATGGAGGGGCTGGAGCGTGTCCAGGGAAGGGAATGGAGCTGGGAAGGGTCTGGAGAACTCCTGAGGGAGCTGGGAAAGGGGCTCAGCCTGGAGCAAAGGAGGCTCAGGGGGGCCCTTCTGGCTCTGCACAAGTCCCTGACAGGAGGGGGCAGCCAGGGGGGGTCGGGCTCTGCTCCAGGGAACAGGGACAGGAGGAGAGGGAACGTGGCTGTGCCAGGGCAGGTTTAGATTGGATCTTAGGGAAAATGTGTTCCCTGAAGGAGTTGTCAGGCCCTGGCACAGCTGCCCAGGGAAGCGGCTGAGGAGCCATTCCTGGAGGGATTTAAAATACGTGTGGATGCGGCTCTTGGGGACGTGGCTTAGCCGTGGCCTTGGCAGTGCTGGGGGAACGGCTGGACTCGATGATCCTGGAACTCTTTTCCAACTGGAACGATTCTCTTTGTTTTTCTTTGTTTGGTTTGCTTTGGTTTTCCTGGAGGGTCAGAAATGAGGACGGCTTTACCCACAAATCCACACTTAATCCGGGTCAGAGCGCCGTGCCTCTTCCCACTTCCCAACCTCTGCGTCTGCTCCTGCACAGACCATTAATTAACCCCTGTAACAGAGCAGGGTTTGGGTCTCCGCTGAATCCCTGGACAATTAAGGATGTTAAGGATGACACAGCCCCTGAGTGTCCTGGGAAATGGGCCGAGACCACAAATTCATTTCACGTCAGTCACCACTAACACTCCAGGCCCTTTGGACACTGCAGCCAAAACAGGCTGCTCCAAGCTAGGAAAAAAGCAGGAAAGGGGTATTTTACATTACATTTTCCACAATAAAAGTGGATCCAACTTCTTAGGTGGCACCGCTTGGTTGTCGATACTGGGAGCCTTTCTCAGAGTCTCCACAGATGGAATAACAACAAACACCGACCTTTCTTTTCCAGCCAGGTGTAATCCAGACAAAAAACAGGATGTATTTAGGTGGGAGACTCCGTTCATTGCCTTCACAGCCATACCTCCAGGGCAAATGAAGCAGGTTAGAGGGAATTGTCTTAGTGGGCAGATCCTTGAATTCCCAGCTGGATCCTGGCTCACTGACACTGGGAGTGATCAGGAACACAAATATAACTAAGGAGCAAAACAGGAAATCCAAAAGAAAGGCTAAGACTAGACTACGAGCTGGTTCTTGAGAGCAATTTCTTAAATTCCACATTTTATGGGAAACGTGGGATCGACTGGGATTAAAGCAAAGGTTACACCTCACTCTTTCCATCTCCACAATGACACTGCTGAGACTGTGGTGAGTTGCAAGCAAAGTGATCAGAGTTAATGAAGTTAATTACTTCATTAAATTGCTTTGTGCTCTGGGTGATGATGTACCTGGGAATTGCAGGAGTATCAAAGATGGAGTTTGGAGCCAACCTGGACAATGGAGAAGCAGAAGAGGCCCTTGATGGAAGCTGTGCCTAATGGGCCACTCCTGCTCATATTCTTGGATTTCTCCTTCCAGGATATTTCCATCCCCTTTCTCTTCAAATACAAACATTCAAAAACACAAATACAACACTAGATGACCTCTAAGATCCCTTCTAACTCAAACCGTTCTAGGATTCTGTGATTCCAGTCCTGAAATCATCCCAAAGTGCATCTAGTATCACCAGGATGTGCTGCACATCCTTTCCTAAGATTTCCTGGTGCTGGGAACCCCATGACACACTCACTGTACGCTCTGCTCTCCTTTACACCCCTATACCATTCCTGCACGCTGCAGTTTCTGAAGGATCAATTCTAGATTCAAAAATGTCTCCTTAAAACACAAGAGCCATGTTCAGGGAAAAAAAAAAAAAAACCACTGCAAAATTTGCTACAAAGACCAAATATGGCGTATCCTGTTTTCTTCCTTTTCATGAGTCACTGTGGTCCATCAGAGCTGAAATTATTTGTACCTGTCTTCAGTTGTTCCTGGAAAATTCCCAAGGAGAAAAAGATTCAGAAACTCCCATCAGTCTGATGTTAAATCCAAGAGTCAGAATAGATGAAAGATAAGGGGGGAAGTTCTGCTCCCTGTAGAGAAGCAGTAACTTTTTAGTCACTACTATTCCAGTTAGTAACCTGACAGATTTGACTTGTGCCCTTGCCAGGGGATGCAAATAGACAAGCAAAAGCAGAATAAATTAAGAAAAACACCGTATTTGGGGTTTTTTCCTGCAGTTCAGGACTGAATCCACCCCAAGGGGGGAGGTTGGAGGAGATTCCTTTGCTGTTGCTGTGGTCTGCTAGTGCTATGCTTAATCAGAGGCTTTAAGGCCTCCAAGCCACCACTGCATGACTTTAATCTCACTCTACCAACAGCACCAGGCTCACAAATGACCTCTGTACACAACGTCAATGGAAAAGAGCCGTTCTCCCAGACTAATCACCATTCCGCCATCCCTTTGGGCCCTGCCACGCCATGGCCCCAGGCTCAGGTTATTCCGTGTTCCCTCGGCTTCTCCCTGGCCCTGTGTGAGGTCTTTCTGGAGTTTCAGCTGGAGGACAGCCAAGGTATCACAGGGACACCTTTCCTCTGAGCTGTTGAGTGGAATGTCCTCAGTTTATGAACACTGGAGCAATTCTGGGTCTACGGCCCCCGTGAGCACCATCAATCACGGGTTTTCATTTCCAACTCTCCCTGCTTTTTATGGCACTTCCCATGGCTGGGCAGGAGAAACGCTGTCACTCCCACCAGATCACTGCAGTTCACTGAAGTTGCTGAGCTGGGTGCTAAACTTATTTTTAATGCTCAGGGTGGAGCCTCCAGCAGATTCCTGACGAGGATTTTGGAAATCTGAGCATGAAAAAAAAAAAGCCCTCTCAAATATTCCAGCTCAATCCAACTCTAGTGTAAAACAGGACTTGTGCAACCAAGTGTTACTGTGGGCAGTTTCTCATGGATAAATTTATGCCGATATTCCCCCAAAAGCCGGGGAGGTGATGGATGGGAATCTGTGGGAAATGTTTCTAATATCTCAGGTCTTTCTAAGTATACTGATTTATTTATCTACTGCTTTATCACTTGCACAGCTCTAGGAATCAGTGCTGAGATTACTAATTATTATCTCAGGGGATATTCTCCAGGTTAAAATACCATAACCAAGAAAAAAACCAAGGAAAAAGCCTGAGACAGCAGTTTCATTCCCTACAATTGTTCATTCTCACAATTTCCTGGATAGGCTTGGATACTAGAATTGAGAATTTTATAGGAATTCAAATAATAACAGGCACAAAGCTATCTAGTCCAGAGCAGGAGTGTTCTTGTTTTATGAAATTACTCATTAAAGAACCAGAGCAGACCAAAGTATTATTAAGCCCTGGAGATATTATCATATATTGGGGATTTTCCCTTTAAAAAATTTCTGACCTAGCAGAATTAAAACTTCTTATTAGAGCATGACAATCTTGCTTGACGAACCTGTGAATGCTACTCATTTTTGGGAATCCTCTTGGTTCCAAAGGGCTCCTGGATTATTAGTTTTTAATGGGAAAATGGAATTTCATCACAGAAAAACTCTGGTTTTTCTACCAGAGAAACCTTAAAATCTGCTACCTTAAAATCTGTCAGGTTCGGGGTCAAATTTCCCATCAGAGCCTGAAAAATCTTCCCAAGACAATATGAGCTGTAGATTGGTTCTTGGGAAAATAGACTGGATGAGAAAACCAGAGTCAGTGACCAATTTCTGGTATTTAGGATGAAGCAGAAGTTTTATTCTGAAGCCATCCCTCCTTCCTACCTCTTTGCCGATGGAGTTCCTTGGCTTCCTGCAAAGTCCAGCTGACCTTAGACAAAGAAATATAAAATTTCTCAATTATCCAGGTGGAAAACAAAAAAATACTGAAAGCATCTATTGGACAGCAATGGATTTTAAAGAAAAAACTGAACTGCCCTGGATTTCATTTCCCACAGTTCAGACCCTTGTGATAATTCCAAATGCAACCTGTTCCATTTTTCTGTGTGGCTCAGACACAGGTACGAAGTGCTTTGTTTTCCAAAGGGCAGTGGAAGTCCTCATTCCCAGGAGAGGGTTCCTCTACAGGGGGAGGAGGAACAAGAAGAGGAAGGCGAAGGAGCCACTCCACCCTTGGACGCCATCAGGACGAGACCACACATCCCTCCTGGGTGCTCAGGAGTCTTCCCAAAACCCCCAGCGAGCAGGAAAATGAACCTCGCCGTGGATCCCCCTCCCCATGCCTGCAGCTCTCCTTGCCAGAGCTTCCAGGGCCAAATCCCTGAGTTCCAGCTCGAGGTGCTTTCCCGGAGTGTGGCATCTCGGGCTTTCCCACCCTCGTCTCTCCCAGCAGGAGCTCCCCAGCCTGCCTCGCCCCGTGGCCAGTGCCAGGTGAAATTGCAGAGGATTAATCCCCCCAGCAGGGAAGGGGCCAAGGTGCACGCAGGAATTTCCCCCAGAAGCGCCGTGGCTCCTCCAGCCTTCCCAGACATCCCGATTCTCCAGGGCCTCCACCTCCCAAAGGCACAGCCCCGAGAGCCAGAGGCTTTGTGCAGCCACCCTGCTGCCCTGAGGGAAACAAGGAGAGTATTTTCTTCGCCTGTCCCTTAATTCAGTCGGCAAACATTCCCCACACAAAACACCCGGGCTGGGAAGAATGGCTGGAGGCACCATCTTGCATTTGCCCAATGGATTAGTTGGTAATTGCTGGGTGTCTCAAATGCAAAAGGGCTCCTGACTCCTGTCTGTGGCACGACAGGGCTTGCTCTTTATTTAATTCATTTATCATTATTATTTTCCTCCCCCTTTCTCACCCTGACCTGTTTCCTAAATCCTTTTTTTCGGCGGGGAGCAGGGGAGGGTTGTGGGGTTCTTTCATTAGCAAGGCCTGTGAGCCTCAGAGTGACTTTGGAAGGCAGGATATTAACCTTTATGGCTCCTAATGCCACATTACAACATCTAATCCCACATTCCAGGGCGGGCTGGAAAATGGGGAAAGGATGGGTAGAAGAGAAAACACCACTCATTGTACAAAAAGCACTCACTCCAAAGGAAACAGAGGTCACTGCAAGATACACGACCAAAAAAAAAAAAGAATAAAAATAGATTTGGGTCGATTTTTCTGGGGGTGGACAGAAATTTCAAACAGAGGAGCTTTGAAGTGATTTATTGTAATGATAATTTATCTCCTCTCCTTGGCTTCACCCCAGTCCCCAGGCCCTCCCAAAATTCATCTGCTCATGGCTCTTATCAAGCATTTATCACCCAGGAGGTGGGGGCAGGGCAAGGGCTGGACACAGGCTGGGCATCGGTACCAGACAGGCTGAGAGGGCTGGAGCTGCTCGTCCTGGAGAAGGGAAGGCTCCTGGGACACCTTAGAGCCCCTTCCAGGGCCTAAAGGGAGCTTGTAAGAAAGCTGGAGAGGGAATCTGGACAAGGGCATGGAGTGAAAGGAAAAGGGGGAATGGCCTGAAGGTGGAGGTGGGTACATTAAATTAGATGTTAATAAGTATTTCACTGTAAAGATGGGGAGGCCCTGGCACAGGGTGCCCAGAGAAGCTGTGGCTGCCCCTGGATCCCTGGAAGTGTCCAAGGCCAGGCTGGACGGGGCTTGGAGCAATTTGGGATAGTGGGAGGTGCCCCTGCCCATGGCAGGGGTGGGACTGGCTGAGCTTTAATGTCCCTTCCAGCCCAGGCCATCCTATGACTGTATGAACTGCCCTCCCCTCTGGACGAAGAGTGGGAAAACAAAATTTATTTCTCCTTGTGGGATAACCAATAATGCTGTGGGACAATCCAGCCTCTCCCTGTGTCCATGTTACCTTGCAAACAGGCTCATCCCAGCAAAGTGTTCCAGGACAAGCCAGCTCTGTCCCCATTATCTCCCTAAAATATTTCCCTCCTTGTACATCCTATGGATGTTGGATTCTGATTTCATGAGACCATGTTTGTCTGAGCACAGCATCATTTAAATCCTTGCTTCAAGGTGCTGCTGTGCACACACACAAGGAAGTGGGAAAAACGGGGATTGGGCAGAGCAAGGAGAAACAGGCAACCCCGAATAACCAATAAAACAACAGCCAAAAAAGGGAAAAAGAGAGAAGAAAGGAGGGACTTTATGTGCATTTGAAAGTCAATATCAATACCTGTGACCTGAAGAACCTCTCAAGGGTTTGGTGTGGATCAAAAAACCAAAAATCAGCGATGTTTTCAGCACAGGCTTTCCCAGTGATGCAGCTGGGATGTTACAACACTGTCTGACCCTGGGTTGGTTGGGTTTTACAGTGTTTTTCACCAGCAAAGCAAGGAAAAGTGACACAATTTGTTGGAATCATTGTGGCTGTTGAGATTCTGAGAGGTTTTCATCTGGAATTTTGTTTTTCACGTGAAAAGATGGAAATACTATGTGGAAACAAATTAATTTTGATAACACTTTATTCTAGGGAAAAAAAAAATTAATGTTTTAAGATTAAAATTTCCTTGTCTGACATGACCAGGGTGGATTCACGTTCTCCAAGCAATCTGGGGGAGAGAGGGTAAGGAAGGGGGATTAACTTCTTGGGAAGGTTTACAGTGTTTTTTAAACTCCTGAATTGCCTTCAAAGGCAGAGTCAGATCCCACACATTCTGTGTGCCTTCCAGTCTGCCTCTCCGCAAATGCTGCACTGATACGTCCCCATCTAGGAGCCCAGACACCCAGCTAACAATTAGAGTTCATGACTGCAGCCTCAAGAAGGCTCCTCCTGCCCTTCTGAGAGCCCTGACTCCCCGTCAGGTCTGGGGGCAAGTGAGAAACCGGAGGTTGTGGCTTGAGATCTGAGAGCTGGGGATGAACACGCACTGAGGCGTCACTGCCAGCTGCTGGAAAACCACTCCTCATTCCCTTTCCTTGATCCCATTCTGCCTTCTCTGCTCAGACACCCCACTTTTAAAACCATTTTTCTCTCGGTTGACGTTCCTGCGAATTAAACAAAATAAACTGAAGCAAATCAGCCCTGACTAGGTTTGGGTTCGCTTCCTTTCCGCAAGACGCACACCAGGGCTCTGCTCGCAGCACAGCCAAAACCAGAGGACAATTAAACTCCAGGTTCCCTTTTAAATGAAACATTCCCTTCCAGGTCGTGGGTTCTGCTCCAAACCAGACAGAGAATCCACCAGCGGGCCGGGAAAAGAGTTCAGAGTTGTGGCACAGCTCCCTGAAAATCCCCGTCACGCCACGGCCTCCAGGGATGCCGACCTGCCGAGCTTCTGCTTCGAGGATAGGAGCATCCTAATTTTTCACTGCAGAGGGGGAAGGGTGTTTGTTATTCTTGAGGCATTTTATTATTTTTTTCCTGGATTCACAACAGCCAGCAAGGAGCACGGAGGGTTAGAGGAGCTCATTGCTTTGCTAATGTGTGGTTTGCAACAAGAGCTGCGGAAAGGCTCCTTGAAGGAAAACCAAACCGGCTTCGGGAATGAGCCAAGCCCAAGTGTTTGGGAGGGATCCGGGGAAGAGGACGAGGAGTGGGGAGGGGGAGAGGTAAAGGAGGGTAATCAGAGCTGTGTGTGGTACTTCCACATAGAGAGAAAAAAAAAAAAAGCCTTGAGGAATGGGTTTGGGATGCCTCCCTTTGGAAACGGTTGAAAAAAAAAAGGGAGCAGAAGCCTGCATTTAAGAAGAGGTTAGAAATGTTTAAAGAGCAAATAGGCCAAAAAAACCCCAAACCATGTCCTTGAGGGCTTCTCTCCCATCAGCATTCCCGCTCCAGGAGAGCACACTGGGTAAGGCTACGTGACCAGAGAATGCGTCCTGACCCCAACTGCACCACAAGAATAACAGAACTCATCTCGTGCTTTCCTTCGGTAGAGTTCAGAACACTTTATGGGAAAAGCTGTGTTTTCCACAAAAAAAAAAACCCAACGTGCTCCAACAGGAACTGGGACTGGGAAAACAAAACAAAACAAACCCCAACTTTTAGAAGTTTTCCATCTAAAATATAAAAACTGGAGGGAGAAACATTTTAGAGGGGGGGAAAACAGTTTTGCTTAAAACTAAAACATTTTATTTCTGAGAAAAGAAAAAAAGCAAAGGCGTGGGGAGGTGAAAGTGGCTTGTCCAGAAACCCACTTGGGACTTGCACCTAGATCTCCTAAGCCACAAGTGAGTCTGTCTTCAGTTAAACTGGAATGTCAACAGTGATTTCAGGAAAATATTGAAAAAACGAGTCCAGTTTTACTGGTAAAGGCGCCAGGCTCTAAACCAGGCTCTTGAAGAGCTCTCCATGCCCACACACGTTATCCAGCACTGGGATGGAGCAGCAGAAAGGCAGGAGAGGCCCGGAGAGAACATTTACCCCCCTGAACCCCCTGTAAGAGGCAACCACGTTGTCCCCACAGCATTGCTGGGTGCAATATCCCACACCAGGCCGAGCTGGACACGCACCGGCCATTCCCAAGGCTCCCACATCCCTGGGAGCAGCTCCTGTGAATGAAATCACCTGCAGGACACCGAGGTTCAGCCCCTCCAAGGCCTCAAAGTTCTCCCCTAAGCAGGCAGCACGTCAATCCCGCACGGAGCTTTCTCAGAGCACACGGATCGTGTCACGTGTGGAGGCTCCCAAGATGTCATCTGCCACTTAAGAGGGACTAAGGGAGCCAAGAATAGCAGAGAGCCAGAGCAGCACATACCCCTGGGTGCCCTGCAGCTGTGCTGGAGCCTGGAAGACCTGTAATTTTCACACCCTTTCTCACCAAGCTACACTCAGACCGCTCCAGTTTCCCAGCTCTGCGGTCTGAGCACACAGATCTCCCATTTGCACATTGTCTTCTCATTCCAAAGAGCTGGCAGAGCCTGGAGGCAAAACGCTTTCAGTGCACTGGGCTTCTTGCTCTGATTGCTGTTGGCTTCTGGGATTAGTTCCTCTGTTTAAGAACTGTTTCATGAAGCAGAGTGATGAAAAATAACCAAATGATGAGGTGGATGGGCCGATGGATGTCCCATGATGGTTTTACTCAACAGCAGCTGGGAGTGAGGTGGGACACTGAGAGCTGGAGATGAGAGAAACCACAGCACAGTGAGGCTGGAAATGTGCCATTCCACCTCCTTCCCACCTCCTCCTTTTGGGGCTGAAGGAGCCTTTAAAACTTTCAGTCCTAGCGTTACCCATCTCTTCAAGCTAAACGTACCCAATTCCTCCAGCTGATAGAGGCAGAGAGGTCATTTCTGTGATCGTAATTAAAAACAAAAAAAGGAGGAATTCATTATTTTGCAGGTAAATTTGCACCTTGGCTGTTGCCAGCCGCTCACCATCTGTGCAGTGACCAGCTCCTCTCAGCTGGAACCAGTCACATACCAGCAACACCCTCTCCAGAAAGGAAGAAAATCTGTTCCAGATGCAGAGATTTTGAAGGAATTTTACACCTAAAACCAGCCTGAGGTGTAACCAATCTGATCTTCCATCCCATAGGATGGCAGAGGATACAGACAGACACCTTGTAAGGTGGATTTCCTTTCCTGACTTTGTGGGAATTGGAACAGAAGTGTTGGGTCTGCAATGAGACCTTGACACAAACCCAAAGCTTGGTCTCCACAGGAGCAGCTTGTTGCTTTGGGTTGAGGGTGGGTTGCACAGACAAAACAGGGTGTGATCCTGCCGGTAAATCCAATCTCCAAGGTTTTCCAACCAAACTGGGCTCAGATATTTAGATTTTACTTCTTTTCTTGGGACCTAGGCAAGTTTAGGTGCCCAAGAGTCAGTGAATGTCCTTTCTGGGACTCTTGTGGGCCTCTGGAAATCCTGCTGGAACCTGTGCCCAGCTCTGCAGCCACAGCCTGACAACAAAAGGGTTAACACAGTACCTGAGGCACCTCTCCAAAATGCAAATAGATTAAAATTTAGACTTCTGTGTGATTTACTGGCAGATGCAGACTCGGAGAAACATCATCCTTCACCAGTCCCAGTGGCCAATAACTCACTGCAGTCAAATCCTCTCGGGTTCAGGAATTTCACAGAGCAGATTCTTGGTGAGATTATCTGGGTTTTTTTCTTAAAGATGGATCTTTCATAGAAACAAACTCCACGTGAGGAGGAAACCTGTCAGCAACTGACAGCAAAGAGAGAAACCTGAGTGGTCCCTGACTGTCAGGGATGTCTTCTCCAAACTCCAGGTGATCAGAAGAGAATCTCTCTTCCCCTGGATTATGAGGGGCCCATCCCAATCCTCCTCTGTGAGACCTGAGGGATGAAGGTCAACTCCAGGGACTCCTCTGTCAGAGGTGCCACTCTGGCAGACAAAATGCTTCTTGTGCTGGATCAAGATCTAAACCAAATGGAATTCACTCTTCCAGGTCCTGTATTTATCCCTAAAACACCATAACATGTATCCCAGAATACATGGAATAAATGTGAAGAAAAATGTCTTGTGACAGAGGGTCCCAGTGATTGGAATAAAAAGAAAACTGCACTAATTTAAATTAGGATCAGACTTGCTCAGAAAATCAAATAAACACCACAATCCATCTATCCACATATGTACTTTTCTCTAACTCTTAAAACAAAATTAAAATAAAAAACCCCCCAGTTTGGCTTGGATTGAACTGAGTTGAGTACAAAGACCAAAACCAGTCACTAATTAATGGTGTCTCGTTTTCTGGTATTTATGCACCATAAAAATTAATAAGGGACTTCTCTGGGAAAATAAATGGTTAGCTGGAAAGCCAGCTCTGGCCTTTGGTTTTTTTTCCTGTTACTCATAACTTTTCAGCGAGATTCCTTGAAACTTCGAGCTGGTTCCTTCCCAGGAACTTTTAGCAACTTCCCGGAGCCAACATTTCAAACAAGGAATTGATGCAGTCACCCTGATATCAGCGTGCAGAGACTGGGTGTAAAATTTAACTGTTCATGCTGATTTCCAGACTTCAGATTCTCCAAGTACTCAGGCAGAACACGCACAATTTTCAGAAGCTACATGTGGTTTTAGATGAAACTATAGCTATAATTTCCTGCATTTTAAGATTTAGGCACCCAAGCCTCTATTCTTGACAGTGGTAATCCCCTGTAGTGGTCATATGGAAGGCAGCAGGTGTTTTCTTTTCTCCAAAAGAAGCTCCAAAATTAGGGGACATCTCCAGTGAACGCTGGAGTCTTACACTGATACTCAGTTCCAGCCAATCTCCTCAAATAATCCATTCTGGCATGATGTAAAGATATCAGCTTAGTCCTTTAAACAACAGAGTTGGTGTTAAATGTTGTGTCTGAGCTGAAAATTTCTGCTTTGCAGTAGGTTTAGCTGGTGCAGAGCCATGGAAGCAAGAGGAGAAAGCCACTCACACAGCAAAGAGGAAATTTAGAGCATAAAGACTAAAAACTGGGATATCTGATGTAACCCCCCTTGCTGGTGGAGTTCCCATACTCCTTATCAGCCTCTCGGTCCCTCAAGAGGCAAATCCATCCCACCACCACCATTCCCACCCGTGGAAGTGACCCACAGCAGCCTGGGTGGGCTGGAGAGGGGAGAGTGAGCACAGCAGGCCTCGGGGAGGGTCAGCAGAGCGCAGTGGATGTGGAGAAAACGAGCCCAGGAGCTCGATTTTAGGTCTTCATGGGAAAAGGCGGCACTGACTCCACATCCTTGCACTGCAAGCAGGACCCTCAAATGGAAGATCCAGGGTCAAATCTCCATCTGGATTAAACAGAGATAGCTTTGGAATCGACAGAGCTTTCCTGCTTGACATGAGAGCTGGCCCAGGATCCTCTTTGATTTTTGTTGTGTTGTTGTTTTGTTTTGTTTTTTCATCTGTACAATTTTCCTGAAATCTTTTATTTGGGCTTTTCCCCTTAATGAATCCTCTTCCTGCAACAGCCCAGCACTGGAGAAGGAATCCATCTTGGGCATTTCTAGGCAGTGAGGTCTTCTTTGAGGCCTGTGGAGAGCTGCGGGTGTTTGGCCTGGGATGAAAGGAGGAACTAACAATGCTGGTTTATTCCTGATATTTTGCTGCAATATTCCAGTGATGTCAGAGCCAAACTTTAGGAAAAAAATATATATCTGTAGTACACAGGGTTGGGTCCAGTGGCTGGATTAAAAGAACATGATTATTTTGATTACCTTGATTTAGAGCACCAGCGGTGCTGAATCATGTTCAGCCAAAGAAATATCACGGAGACAAAATTTACTTCTCTACATGCACCAAAGCAGGAGAGGAGAAAGGCAGGGAGGAAAGAAAAATGACTCCGAATCAAAAGATGAAAATACACAGCAGCTCAACATTTTCTTCTTGTAATGATTTTCTTTCTTAAGAAGGCGACCACAAAAGACAGAGATGTTTAATCCATTAAAAGTGCAGCTTTCTGGACAGAATAATCTGAGTTTTGTCAAGCCACCAGCCTGCTGCTCCCTGGGTGGGCTCTGTCTGGGGAGGGAATAGGTTTTCATTTGATTCCCTCGGAGCAGGTCAGTGTGCACGGGCTTTACGGATGGTATCTAATAACCTTTGCTGGCAGGTTGTCAACAGGAGCACGGTGGGAAAAGGGATTTTCATCCATTTGTGGGAGCAGCACAAACCCGGATTTCATCCAGCACCACGGTGGCAAAGAGGGAGGATGGCCTTGGTGAGAGCCTTGGGGAAGGATGGAGTTCTGGTTCTCTTTCAGTGGTTTCCTTCACCAGTCATTCTTCCCATTTTCCCCAACGGTTGGAAAAGCAGAAGATCCCTCATGTTTTGCAACACATGGATTAATGGAGAGAGGTTTTGAGCCCGAGCAGTGCAAGTCATCTCTGGGGCAAGAGGGACTTCCCTTGAGGATTAGCACAGGCAAGGACAATGGATGGCTGCAAATCTCTCCTTGATCCTCTCCCCTGGAATAAGGAGGACAACACCAGGACCATTACACTGCAGAATTTATGTACAAACACTGAGGGCCTGATTGGAAAATAACAGTTATCGGAAGATAAAATAACGCAGTTATTAGAAGATAACACAGTTATTGGAAGATTGGATAACACAGGTTTTGCTGCCATGGATGAGCACCACCAACCCATCACCCTCCCGCCAGCACCTGTCCTGGGGGAGGCTGCATCTCATCTTGGAGGTATAAATTCAAATTTCAAAATATCCTTGCCCACTCTTCTTGGTATCTGTCCTTTGGCTGGGCCTGCATGTCTCTGCTATTTTGTAAAAAGTGCTCAGGGAGGTCAGTTTTGTCTTGATGTAAGAAAAATTCATGAAAGCTTTTTAAAAAGTAGCATATTTATGATGCTTGAAAAAAAATTCGATTTCCTGCTTGTATTATATACACTCTGCTTTCATTTGAACACAGGCTCAGTCACAGAATCACAGAATCATTTAGGTTGGAAATCATGAAGTCCAACTGTTAACCTTGACACAAGCAAAGAGGATTTGCCCCTCTCTCCTTAGGGAAAAAAACCAAACCAAAACAAATAAACCAACCAAAACAACAACCCAAACCCCCCCCCCAAAAAAAACCCCAAGCCAAAACCCACCAAACACAAATGAAAAACAAACCAAAAAAACAAACTCCCAGGAAATACAGGTGTTATCTCTTCAGTTAAAAACTATTTCCACATTCAAAATTGTTTTGTTCTCATCAAAATGATCATTTCTATCGAAACCAACAGCAAAACCAACCCTGATATTCACCAAGCCCCAAATACAGCAGAAGCTGAGGAGATCTGGGCCAATATAGAAATGCTCCATCTACAGGAGTTGGACTCCGATGACCCTTGTGGGTCCCTCCCAATCCAGGATATTCCGTGATTCCATGGCTCCCAAGAGGTCTCCACAGTGAATCCAGTCCTGCCATTGTCCCCATCTCTGGAGGGAGCAAACAAACACAAAGCCCCTACACTGCTGCATCCCACTCTGGCAAGGGATAAGGGGTCAAGGGGAAAGGTAGGAAGGATCAACTGAGAGAGGCTGAAGGCTGGGATTCCCTGGATGGAAACTCAAGGAAAATCCCTTTCTGAAGCTCACCCTGATCCCAGGAATGTGGCTGTGGGTCCTTCCTCATCTAAGTCACCCTAAGCCTCTGCTCTGTGTTTCTCTCTGTCTTTGGGAGGAACCAGGCTCATCCCACTCTGGAATGAACACAGAAAAACGACAGAACCTCTTGTTTCTAAGGATTTGAGGATCAGCATTGCCCCTTGCCTTGGCTGCAGTGATGCTCTGGATGGATGGATGGACACGTTCCTGGGCTTAGCAAGCCATTCCTGACGGATAAAACACATGGATTGCCCTGTACAGGCACAAACTTTGTGACACAGTCCCCAAATCACACCTGAACATGGGGTGTTTGGGAAATGGAGCTTATCTTGGTACATCCATCTGATCCATGGCAAAAGGGACCTTCTTCGCTGAGGATTTTCCCAGAAAGGCTCCAACTGCCCCCAAAGCCTCGTGCATTACCCAGGCACTAAACCACACACAAACTGAGCCCCAGAGGACGTGGAATTAATTGCTCATTTCCCAGAAACCTCAGGCAGTTTGTCACAGGCTAATAAAGAGAATAATGGATCATGGGGGAAAATCATAATTAGGTTCACAAAACGTAGCCTAGGCTTCTGTTTTTGTTTCAAATATCAGTTCCACCAAAGTAGGAGTATTTTGTGTTTCTATGATTTCCTGAGTAAAATTGGGAGGAAATCGTAAAATGCTAAAAAACACCCACAAATTAAAAGTTCTTATCTTGACATGAAAATATTATTCTGAATCTCTGTGGATTGTTTTACTAATTTCCAAAATGGATGATCAAATACTGAGTGATCCCTCTATGGCTGCCAATATTTTTAATAGGCATCTTAGTCAATGTTAGTACAGCTGTCCTTTCAAATCAACCCTTCTGGTGACTCACACTTGGATTCAGAGATTTCCCGAGGTTTTATCTGCTCTTGGTGGGCCCGTCCTTGGATCCCGTCACACGAGAGAGCGGGAGGTTCCTCCTCATCCAAAACACACAACCCACTGTGCAGTGGAAAGGACACACACAATTAAAAGAGGCAGGAAAAGAAGGGAAAGGGAAAAAAAAAAAAACCCCAGGGCCAGCAGGGTCATTTCATGCTCCAGCACATCGGCATTTAGACATAAAACTCTTGGAATGTCATATTCCTGCAGCCACCCTCCAGCCTTACTCATGGCGAGTTCACATCACCTGTTTCCCCTTTGAGTTGACATTTCCAAGGGCTTTGGCTCCCTGACATGGAGTTGGAAAACTGAAAGGTCCTGGAGAAAACACGGTTCCCTGCAAAGCCTCACGGAAACGTCAACAGCCAACGGAAACGGAGACGAGGAAGCCATGAGACACTCGCCCTCCTGCAGAAAATAGCTATTTCTCCAGTGTTAGTGTTCATCTGAGGAATTAACATTCATCTGAGGAATTTTATTTCTCCCTGATTAAACTTTTCTCAAGTCAATAGGACTGAAGATTCAAGGAAATTTAATAGTGAAGTGGCAGAGGGAGAAAACATTTCCTCTAAAGTCTCCTTCTTCAGGTGGAAAAGTGCTTTTTGACCCAAACTGTGACACGAGAGAGTTTTTGTGTCCATAGCTGTAGTTTTGTCACTGCTCAGATTGTTCTTAGTCCTGAAAAAAATTAAAAACTATGGAGAAGTCTCCGGGTGGAATAATTTTGAAGCCTCCAGTAGCTTGAAATATCTCCAAACCTATTAAACCCTGCAACCAAAATAAACATTTTGTCCTCCCTTCATGGAAGCATAAAGAAACGTCTCAAGTCAACCCGTCCACTTGCCTGCCAATACCAAATTGCCCTCAAGAACATATTCTCCAGGGCTTTGTCAAATCAGCTTTAACATTCCTCAAGCAACAGGGGGTTCTACCACGTTCCTGGAAAGGCTGTTCCACAATTTATTCCCATATCCTTTTCTAAAAAGCACCGTGAAGGGCCCGGTACCTGCGAGCGCCGTAGCTGGAGAGGAATCCAGTTTTCCATTCTGTGGTAAATCCCATGCTTTCAAATATCTTTCCAGTCTGGATGCAAAGGAAAGCAAAATATTTTCAAAATTTCCTACTAAACAGGGCTCTGAGAGAAAAGGACGCTTGCAGTTGATATAAATGTTTGTGGCAATAAAGACAAATTTTTGGAGTTGGAAGTTTATTGTTTCTATATAATCAATAAGCTACAGCACCTAAAGCAAAAGAAAAAAATAGGAATAAAAACACTTTCTGAAACTGGAACCCAAAACTTATCTTTTTAAAGAAAGTCCGTCAGACTTACTGTTTACAAACCATATCAGTTTTATCAAATTGGCTTTTTCCGACAGGAAAACATTCCTTCAGAAAATTTCCCATTGGCTCGCAGGCAGGGCTTTGCAATATCAAGGTCAGAAAGAGTTTTTTGCTTCTGCTCTCCAAGAATTTCAACTGCCCAACTATTGCTTTCCCAGAAGATGCATTTCACAGAAAATTCTTATATTGGAATGGAAGGGTTCCTTTTAAATTGAAGGAATTTTAATATTTTAATCAGTGCATTCAGGAGCAGTACAGGATCAATGACTAAATTCAAACAGTGTTTATGTAGAGCCAATCCTTTGTTTGCTCAGTATTTAAATTCTTATACCCTTTGTTTTCAAAATATATTTATTCAGTTAAGAACCGAAATGTTCCTTAAATTAAAGAAATATACAACTTGAGCTACTCCAGAATCTAAAATTAAGTCTGGGCTTGAGGTGGATTCTTGAATCATGGAATGGTTTGGGTTAGAAGGGACCTTTAAAGGTCATTTAGCCCAACCTCCCTGACATGAGCAGGGACATCTTCAACTGAATCAGGTCGCTCAGAGCTCTATCCAACTTGACCCTAAAACTTTCCAGGGATAGGGCATCCACCACCTCTCTGGGCAACCTGGGCCGGTGTTTTACCACCTTCATTGTAAAAAATGTCCCTTTTTATACCTAACCTAAACACCAACACCTGCCATAAACACCCATCCCCTCTGCCAAAACCCAACCCAGGCACCCTCCCCTCTTAAAGGCTCCTTGAACTCCCTTCACCACCAAAGCCCCACGACATTGATTAATAATTATTTGCAGAGGGAAGCTCTGCCTGCACTGTCAGCCCTTTCGTATTGATTAAGAAGCACTCGGCAAGGAAAGGCTGGGTGGCTCCAGCTCTGGAAAGTGCCAAGGAAAATAAAGCTGCTGTTAGAGATCCTCGGCGTCTTCACTGAGAAAAAGGCAGCATTGTGGGCTGGGAGGCTGCTCACCAAAAGCAGATCTTTTCCAGTTATCCAACAACAATAACAGCACTGGATAAATAGGTGGGATACTCACGAGGGGAACCAGCAGAGGAGGGAATTGAAAATGAGCAAAAGAAGGAAAAAAAAAAAAAAAAAAAGAGAGGGAAAAAAGGAAGGTGTTAAGACTTTCCAGCATTTTGAGAGAACAAGGTTTTATCCTCAGTCGGGGGAAAAACAGATTTACTAAACACGGTGACCTCACTTGTTTGCACAGCACTCAGTAACATGAATTTTATTACCGAGGGTACCTCCATGTGAGCTTGCAAAGCCTTTCCAGCAGCCCTCTGAAAGATGCCGAGCATGGAAAAGCCATAAACCAGCTTGAGGAAGGAATGGCACAGCTGGGAGAAACTAAAGAAGAGAGGCTAGAAACACCCTGGTCGGGTGTAAATAAAATTGAGAGAGCAAAGTCCTTTACTGTGAGGGTGGTGGTTGCCAGGGGAGTTGTGGGTGCCCCTGGAAGTGTTCAAGGCCAGGTCGGATGGGGCTTGGAGCAAGTGGAAGGTGGGTGGAACAAGATGAGCTTTAAGGTCCCTTCAACACAAACCATTCTGGGATTTTCTGATATTGTGAGCACCCAGAGAAACATTTCTCTGCTCTGCCCCGTGTCAGCTCAGCAGTGAGGGCTGTTTGAACTGGTGATGGGGAGGTTTCTGTTCGTTACCTGGGAGAAAACACCAACCCCACCTGTCCATAAGGTGGTTGAGTGGGAGAAGCTTCTCAGTGTCTCCCAAAGAGCCTCTCGTGGATGGGAGCAGAGCGTGGGCAGAGCCTTTCCACACACGCTGGCCCAGGGTCGAGCCAACAGGATGCTCAGGAACGCTGCTGCCATTCCCTGAGCAGTCACCAAGAGCTGAGGGATGGGATTACTTGAGCCCAGCCTTGTTCCCAGCAAGTCTGGGCAGTCCTGAGCTGTGAGGTGACCACAGGCAGGAGCAAGGACAGACCAAGCAGATGCACACGAGGCGAACGAGGACAGCGTTGCACCCACTGCTCCTCCCAGCCAACAGCCATCCAGAGAATCCTAGAATCCCACCATGGTTTGGGTTGCAAGGGATCCTAAAGGTCATCTAGTTCCATGCAGGAGTTCATCCTTTGCAAACCAAACAGTCTGAGAGTTGCCCTTCTTTGCTTCTTGTGAGGAAATAGCTCGGTAAGAAAGACAAGAGTTTTCTGGGAGAAGCAGCAGGAACAACCATGTGAAATCAAAATCCCTCTTTTTGGTTAGCCCCAGGGGTTGTGCATTCACCCCTGGGGTGCTGTCAGCTGGCCCCTTCCAAGGAATTCTCCCCCAGCTCCACCTGGCGGCAAAAAGGACATTTGGGCCATGGCTGTGGCCACCGGGTTGGGCTCCAAGGGGCAGGGGCTGTCCCTGCTGTTGGCATTGTGCTGAGTGCCCCTCGTTCTGGGTGGCACTGGCATCCCTCCTCTTGTGAGGTGGGAACAGCCCTTCACTGCATAGGGAAGAAAATTCAGTCCCCTGCCCATGGGGAAGTCACAGGTGGGAGGAAGGCACTTGGGAAGAAAGCAGAGGGAGCCTGGGGCCGGCAGCTGTTCCCAGAATCTCCCTTGTGGCTGAATCGCTCTTGTCCGTCAAAGGTCCTGAGAGACCATCAAGAAGTGTTTGGAAACACCCCCGGGCACAGGGGGTGACGCTGGGGGACGGTCTGTGCAGGGCCAGGGGCTGGACTCCATGATCCTGGAGGGTCCCTTCCAACCCGGGATGTTCCCTGGCTCTGGGAAGTCTCCTCCGAGCGGGGTCAGAGCAGTGAGGTCTCCTCACTCAGATCGGCCTCAGGAGGTCCAAGACCGAACTCAGTTGCCCAGAAATGGGAATTTCGTGTCCTCTGAGATAACCTGAAGTGTCCTGCTGTGCTTCTCAGATGGAGTGGAGCTTGCACCCCTGCCTCACGCTGGTGAAGATAACTTCAGCCTTATCAGCACGTTTGACATGACCGCAGTGATAAGGAGTTGTAAAAAGATAAGATACAGACATGGCCACCCTGAGATAACACCGTACCAGTGCAGGACCCTTCACAGCCTGCAGCCTTTGAACGACTCAGACAACAAATCCTGATTAAAATACCTGCAGGATCGGGTCAGCTCCTGGTCCAAAATACAGCTCAGGCCAGGCCTGAACATGAATTTTTCCAGATACAACATTCAGAAGAGAAACAGCAACATCATTGTCTGGTTTTTGCTGTTATTTACTGAGAAAAAAAAAAGAGAAAGGGAGAGAAAGAAAGAAACCAAGAAGAAAGGAAGAAGATTGCAAAGAAAATCTCAGTAGATGCAGAGCATTCCCTAAAAGCAGGAATTCATCACAGCTCTTTTCCGCATGCTAAAAATTTGATATTTTAAAATGTATAACAAAATATATTTCCTGGGAAAACAGAGATTAAAATAAAAGGAATCATGAAAAAGTCCCAACTTTTTCATGAATATTAAATATCTAATTTCTAAACATAGAAACTAATAAAAAATCATGAACTGGCAAAAATTCCTGGGACTTGCTCACGGCTAATTAAGATGCTACAGACCCAAACATGGAATACTTTGACTTCTATCATAAAGCTGATTATTTATGGTTGCTGGAAATGGGCTTGGGAATGCTGGGTGCATCCATTTGGGATCTTCCCCTGGCTTCCCCGTGCCTGGAGCTGAGGTGAGAGGTGCGAAAAACATCAGGGTGTGGGAAGTGAAGCCTTTGTAGGGAGCTACAGGGGGCTAATTCCAGGTTTGGAAGCACCGATGAAGCTGTGTAGGGACCACACGGAACCAGGAAGTGGGGGAAAGGGAGGCAGAGCCATGGCAACACTTCCAAACACTCTGCACCCCCCGGAACCCCATTTTTTCCATAAATCACCCCGGTATATCCTAAGCTAAGGCCATACGGAGAGCAGCAGAGCAGATGTCCCAGTCTGATCCCCACCCACTGGGACCTCCAGGGATGTTTCCTGCTGCTCCACGTCCCCCACGCACCGGGACGCATCCCTGTGGGAAGGGAGAGGTGCCCACGTGAGGAGCAGCAGGACACCCAGGATGGAACACGGAATGCGCAGCTGGCTCCTTCCTGGGGCAGAGGACGGCGTACAGAGAATTCCCAGCCTAAAACAAGGAAGTGTGAGAGCCACACTTTCCCCCCTGACTCCAGAACAAAACAAAATCCTTGGAAATAACCACGAGGAAGTCGGTCATTGCTCGTTAATTCCAAAGGATATTTGCCAGTTTTCATCATAATTCCCACTCCAGTAGAGCTCCAGCTCAGGTGGGAGCCAGGCTGGACAGAGCACTGGGAAGGGCATTCAGCAAAAAGGTTTCATTTTGATCCTACTCCCATTTTATGCTTTTTTTTCCTCAAAATGATCAGGACTAACTGTACCACAGCATCTGCTTCCTTCCATTAGTGATTCCTACATCAAATGTTCCAGACATTCACTTTAAATAGTGAATTAAAAGCCCTGTGGAAAGCAAGAATATTCCAAAATTATTATTTATATAGGAAACAACAGGGGGGAAAAAAAAGATAACTAATTTAAAATGAATCATTCTTAAATTATGGACCATATTTTCGGTTCTATAGCTCCGGAATATTTAGATTATCAGGCCTCCCACGCAGCTGTTTGTTTGGCATTTTGAGCGTGTGTAACCTGCCAGAACAGGCTCTGGGTTTCTGTCAGGATGCAGCAATACAGAATCCAAAAATAAAAATGAAATATGGATTCACGCGAGCACCCTCCCCCTTCTGAGAGTGCTGCAGTGCAGCCACCTCTTTTATATTAAATATTTTCTGATTTTCATGACGAACATGGCTGTTTTCATCTCCTATGCCAAGCGATTTCAGGTGGGTGAGGAATAAAACTGGGGTGGTTTGGGTGAGGTTGGCCTTGGGTGGATCTTGGCAACAGGAGCCAAGAAATGGAATCAGGAATTATCAGAATTACACTGATGATCTTCTCTGAAGATCCTCTTATCTGCAGAAAACCATGGGAGAAAAATCCCATAAATTCTTGCAGTGGAATTACTTTTTTTTTTTTAATATAAAATATGTTCTGATTTCCATGAAAAATTTTGCTATTTTCATCAAATTTCCTCCCTGCTGTCCTTGCCTTTTTACTTTTATGCACTGAATTTTTATTTTTTTAGAGGAGAGCTATAGCTCAAATATCTCCTGTCATTCCTCCAGGACACAGCCCAAACTTCCCAGGGGAGCTTCCCCCAATTCAGCCCCCACAGAGGGGACATTTCGGGCCTCAGGATAATCTGGTGTGACCAGGAGGTCAGTCTACAGGGGAAAGTGGGAATCAAAATAATTAAACTCTGTTTTTTGAGGCATCAGAGCTGCATTTTCTATTTTTTTTTCAGTTTCTCAACAGAAAAAAAAGTGTTTTTCACAGATAAAAAAGAAACAACCCCAAAATTATCCAACCTGCTGTAGCCACCATCACCAGTGTCCCATTTCTGCTGCTGACAGAATCACCCATCCCAGCTCATTTTCTGTCACCAAACCTTGCTGGAGCTTCAGAAAAATTCACCAGTTTCTCCCGCCTTTGTGGCCTCCTCAGCCAAGTTCTCACACTGTAGATCCCACTTTTAATTGAAAATGCCATTTCCTGCCCCAATAAACCAAGAAAACTCAACCAAACTAGGTCTGGGCAAGGCCACCACCAGCCCAGGGGCTTTGAGATGCCCAGAGCAACCAAAAAAAAAAAATCTAGGAATGGCTTCTGTTTTCTCCAAGTGGCAGCTGGTAAAAGTAGGATTTTTAAAAGAGATAAAATTCAAAGTTAATAGGAAAAGCAATCCAGAAATAAACTTCAATTACAAAAAAAAACCCTCCTCACTATGTGCTTGTAGAGCCAACCCTGTGTTTCTGAGCTGGGTCCCGTCCCTGAGATTGTCACCAGGGATGACAAAAAGGAAAACAGGCCCAGCTCAGGTCATTCACACCCGAGGAAGGGAAGATTCTGGTTTTGTGGAAGTTTTCTTGCCTTGGGAGACAAGAAAGAGAAGAACAAGAGAGAGGCAGCTCGTGGAAAACATTAAACCAGACCAGGCTTGACGTCTGGGATGTTTTGCCAGTCTTAACCAAGTCACCAAATCAGGCAGAGGACACCCATTAGTGCCTCAAACCTAATCGTTTTACCTTTTTATTTTTGTTTTAAGCTGTGTCCAAGACTTCAATTTTAGTGCCACCTTGTTAGAAGTAACTAAGTGAATTTTTTCCTAATTCTCACAAAAATAAGTGAAGTGTCAGGCACGCAGAGCCTTCTGCACGACTCACCAAGCAGGGTTACACTGGGAGAACTTCCCAGCAGATTTTGGGGGATTTCTCAGGGCTGGAGGTCCACCTGAGTGCCCAACCACTTTACTGCCATTTAATTCCCTCAGCCCTCCAAGCAGGCTGCCCAGTTCTCCTGGGACATCCCCCAGGGAGAGCCTTTGACCAGTGGAATCACAGAATTCCAGAATGGTTTGGGTTGGAAAGGACCTTAAAGACCACTCAGGTCCAACCCCCATTCCACGGGCAGGGACATTTTCCACCAGCCCAGGTTGCTCCGAGCCCTGTCCAACCTGGCCTAATCCCTTGAGAGATTCTCGCCTGCAAGTGAGAGGGGGAAATGAGTGATAATTTATGCTGAGTGCCCTTGTAATTAGCACCTTGGAAATTAACACTGCCCGGGGAAGCTGAGAAGGCCAGGAATGAAAGAGTAGCCAGGGCAGAAATGCCATTCTGGGGAGTTCATCCTCGAAGGAGACGTGGAAAATGGTTTGAAAAGCAGGTTCTGGACTTGAATTCTAATATTTATAATTGATTCATAATTGAGTTAACTCATTTATAATTGATATAATATTATAATTCCAATATTAGTTTTTGGATGTGGGATTCTGGCCTCATCAGAACCCCTCAGGGTCTGGCTCTTGACTCCCAAAGGTTTTGTATCACTCCCCAAGTCTGGCATTCTGCAGGGAATGCTGCCAGCCTTTAAATTTATGGGGTATGTGAATGCAAATCATGGAATCCCTAAGGTTGGAAAAGACCTTTAGGGTCACCAAGCCCAATGTTAGCCCAGTACCACCACGTTCACCACTAAACCACGTCCCAAGCGCCACATCCACACGGTTTTTTACCAGTTTCAGGGAAAACACAAACAAGAAAGAAATAAATGAGTGCAAGCCCAGACACACCAAGAACCCAAGGTGTGAAGAGGGGAGGAAGAGGGGGATGAAGGCACCACTTACCTGTGATTCCCACTGATTATCTCTCCAGGTAGAAGCTGCACCTCCTGCATTCCTTATGGAGGTACCTCATTTGAGGAATTAAAGGAAGCTGTGGCTGTGCAGTCCTTGAGCATGAGGAGTGAAGGTTTTGCAGGGCCCACAAACACTGACAAGCTCACAAATGGATGATCCCAGTTTTGCTTACCCTTTCACAGCAGGCTTTTTTCAAGGTCTGGCTGTGTTTTAAACAAAAAGTTATGAGTTGTGCAAGGTCTAATTGTATCTACTCACCATTATCTCAGGGGAAACTGCAGGCTGATATGCTGGAGCAGCTCTGTGGACTCGTTTCTTGCTTTAATTCTTTAAATTAATTCTTTAAATTCTTGAAGTCCAACCAGGAATGTCAGCCTTCCAGGGATCTGGTTTCTCCACCGGCAGAATCCAAGAACCACCCAACCATCACTTCAGGCTTGGTGTGTGAGGTTTATTTGTAGCACCCTTGAATTTCTGCACTGATTTCAGCCCATTTAAAGGGCGGCAAGGAACACTCCTGGGCACTGCAACTTGGTCAGATGCATTGCTAAAATATTAGAAAATCCCTGGCGTGCTTTTGGCTCAGGTAAAAGCATCTCCCAAGTAATTCCTGGAGAGCTGGCATGGCCCAAGGGCCATTCCCAGGAGATATTTTGCATAGAGCCACCTCTTTCTGCCAGGCAAGGATATTTCATAAGTAGGATGTGGGTGGCATCAGCATGAGGGCTATGTTTAATTAACCAGCGTAGCCAGAAAATCTAATCCACTCCCTATGGTGACAATAAATCTTGGAGAAAGGAGCAGAGGTGACCTGGGAGAGGATGTAGGAAGTTGAATGGCTCCTCCTCTTTTCCAAGCAACAAGCAGGAACTCCTCCCCCTACCCGGATATCCCAGATCCTGAGGGCAATGCCTCATTTGACAGCAGTTACACCTTTAATTATCCTGGAGCCAACAGCACACGCGGGATTCGCGTGTTCAGTGTCATCTCCAGCTCTGATTCCCACTCCGGGACTGCTCCTTGGCAGAACTGCCAGAGACAGCTTGACGCAAATCCCTTGGGAAACCCAAAAATCCTGCTGCTATCCCCTCCACACCCCGCAGCACAGAGGCAGGATGGGAACCCTGAGCTGTGGCAGGATTTGGGGCTCTTTCCCACTCACCCGTGGTGCCCCCACATCTCAAACAGAGTTGAGGGCACTTCCTTCTCCCTGGCCCCAGGCCCAGCTCTCAGAGTGAGTACGGGATGAGTGTGGGCAGGTCGTGTCTCATTTCTGACCCTCTGTCACTCTCTGGCCCGGTGTCTGTAACTCCACTTAGTCTAAAAAAGAGGAGGCATCACTTCTGTCTCTTAAGCAGCTCAGCTGGAACCCCTAACAGATGTTCAAAGGCACCCACACAGCTTGAGCTATGTTCATGAGGTTAATGATGATGATGATGATGAATCAATAACAAGAGTTTAAGGCCAAGCTAGAGCAACCTGGTCTAGTGAAAGGTGTCCCTGCCCATGGCAGGGGCTTGGAAAAAGCTGATCTTTAAGTTCCCTTCCAACCCAAACCATTCCATGATTCCAGGACCTGACTCTTTCATCTCATTTCTTGGTGATTAATCCTATTTTTGTCCAAATAGCAGTCGGATTTTCATCTTTCACGTCTGTTTAAGAGGAAGCTCTGTATAAAATTTGTCCCCTCATTATTTTTCTCTCTTTTTCTCCTCATTCTGTGCTTTTGCTCTCGTGCTCTTCTGCGCTCGTCTGTGCTCGGTCATTGGTTTCCTAGCTGGGTTACACACACAGTTCCACACAAAACACATTCCTCAGTGTAGCTGGAAGCTTGTGAGAGGTTCAGGCAAGTCCTTATTTCTTTCTAAGCTGAAGTCACCTCTCTTTGGATTGGATTTCACTCGGTTCTCGTGCTCCCCTTCTGCTCAGCACAGCCACAGCTGCAGGATGAAATCACCTTCAAGACGTAGCAGTGACACCGAGGAAAACAAGGGGAGAGAAGCAGGGGGGAAAAACCCATCGGATTTTTTCTGGAGGTGAAATCTCTCACTTTCTGCTTGTTTTAATCCCGAATTCTTACAATGCACTCTAGCTTCACCCACTTCCTCTGCGGGAACAGCTGTCAAAACGCTGCTGCATCCTCGGCTTTACGAGTCCCATTAGCAGCTCCTTAAGGGGCTGTGAGGCTCCAAACCCGCCAGTTCCCATTACCCGAGTGCCGGGAAGTGCAGTGGGAGGTCAGCTGGGAACGGCAAGGGGTTCCCCTGCAGGGTTTGGTGGGAAGGAGACCAGAGGCGGATCCATCTCCCATCCCATCGTCTCCAAGCACCCGCTCTTCTGGCTCGGAAGAGGAGCAGCCTGGTCGAGTGGAAGGTGCCCTTGGAAGGGCTGGGAACTGCATGATCCCTGAGCTCCCTTCCAACCCAAATCATTCCATGATTCTATGAAAAATACCTGGACCAGAGTCTTTGCCTGGCTCCCCACAGCTTCAAGCTGGTATTTCTCCTCACAAAAAGGGACCAAGCAAAGCAAAAGCAGAAGTTGGTTGTGCAGAGTTTTCACTGATTTAGTGAAGATCTCCTTGGGTGGGTAATAATCTGTGAGGAGTACCACAGTGGGATACCATCCCAACATCTGCATAATCCTAGATAAAGTTCCATCATTTCTGTTCGAGGATGACCAGCGCTGATTGGTGTAAAGGAACCACCTCTGAAAGAGTTGATTAAAAGCCTGGGTGCTCTTCCCACTGCAGGAAATGAGACTGGAAGGTGAAATAAATGAATACACGCAAGGATTTTGTGTGCATGGGAAGGAGACAATCAGAAAACCAAATGGAATTTGTCAAACACTTTGCAGACACAAACCAAAGTAACGGGATCATGCAAAGGTCTGGGCTGGAGTGGACCTTAAAGATCATCTTATTCCAAGGGTCAGGCTGGATATCAGGAAAAGATTCTTCCCCCAGAGGGTGGTGGGCACTGACCAGGCTCCCCAGGGAATGGGCACATACCCAAGGCTGCCAGAGCTCCAGGAGCCTTTGGACAACGCTCCCAGGGACAGGGTGGGAATGCTGGGGTGTCTGTGCAGGGCCGGGAGCTGGACTGCATGGTCCTGGTGGGTTCCTCTTAAGTCTGGTTATTTAAAGCTCAGCTGCAATGACTTTGAGGTACTGAACAGCTTCGGGGGTGCATTGCGAAGAAAAGGACATTTGATCAAGCAAGACAATGTGTAACCTCAGAAAATGACAAATCTTTTTAATTGTTGTCATTCATCCGGACTAAATTTGGCCACACCCAACCTATTCTGAGCTCCAGCCAGATATTTGATCAGAGTAACTGCAATCACATCCTGACAGGGACACTCTGCCAAGGTATCATGACTTCTCCAGTATGATGATTATGCAATCCCATGGGAAGCTGACGGAGTCCCTCCTGAGCTGCATTAACACGTGTGAAACGGATGGAGAGGCATTTCCAATGGTACCACCACAACACATTTGTCATCCCACTAAGCTTTAGGGTCTGCTGAAGCTTCAGTTAGCCACAAGGACAGGTTTATGTTCAGGAATAAGGCTGAAGGAAGCACAGGATCTCCCACAGCCACTGGACACAGACCTTTTCCAACAAATGTGAAGAAAGAGGAGCACACTTCAAGTATAATTTAAAATACATTTATTGTTTCATTTGTTCTGGCTTTTTTTTTTTGTTATACAAAGATGTTAAATAACTTAAATACATTCTCAACAGTCACTCAGAATCAGATTTATACCTACAAGCTGTACATATGAGGTAGAGAAAAATAACTTAGGCTCCCATAAGACATTGGAAAAAAACCCCAAAAAACAAAACAAAAAAAGAAAACCAAGAAAAATACTAGTCCTTCATGTTAGTATTCCCACCTCCCTTTAAAAGGAAATGCCATCCCAGGTGTGCAAAACAAATCCTAGACTTTACATTCGTGCTTCAACGCCCAAAGACTCGGGTGGCACAAGCGAAATTCCTGTGCTGGTTTGGTGATGGCTGTTTCAGGTGGGCCATGCCCGAGGGGAGCTGGAGGGATTATCCACACATATCCTGAATTCATTCCCACCTCTGTTTGCCCGGCTGTCTCTATCCCCTTTCATTGTCAGCAGGGAAAACCGGCAGCTCCACATGGGCCAAAACACCTTCCAGAGGTGCCTGCACTGACTGCTCCTCGTCTGAGCAGGGGCGATTCCAGACCCTTTGCAAATGCAAGGCCAACACCTTTCCCAACATTCCTGAGGAGAGGAATCTCCTGTCCTTTTGGGTCACCTTGCCCAGTGTTGCTTAGAAGGATTTTACCCATTTTTGGGAAAACATTCAGAAATGAGAAAAAGGCAAAACTCAGATGTTTCCCAGCAGCTGAACTTGATGTGTCTGAATCATTTATGGTCTCACGCCCCACTCTCTCCCTGCTCCTGAGGAAATGTAGCTACAGGAAGCCAACCCTGATGCCAGAGATAAACTGTGCTGCCAAATCCATTTCCTTTTTTTCCCACCCACAAAGCCTAGAGATTCCCTTTCTTTCTTTCTTTTTTTTCTTTGCTCTGTTTAGAAATATTCTGTTTTCTGGAACTTGTAAATTATTTGATTAAATCCAACATCAATTGGTGAAAAATAGATGTAAAACCCATTCCATGGTTATATCCATGGCCAGGTTTCAGGGGGTTGGCCAGATTCAACCAGGAGGTCGGAATAAGATGAACTTTAAGATCCCTTCCAACCCAAACCATTCCATGATTTCTCAGGACCTGTGCCACACTGAGCAACACGGTCCAGAAAGGCCGAATTTTGTATTCCTTGTGGGAAAACGTCGCTCTCCAAAAGTCATCACCTAATTAGCACCCTGAAAACTGGAAGGCAGGATGAGCTGGCCACGGCAGCCAGACTCAAGCCAACAGATGTGCCTGCAGAGCTGGATAAACCGGGAATGAGGAGCTTTACTGCACCTGTTCCATCGGGTACAGAACAGACCGAATTTTACCGCAGCATCAACTGAGGAATTTTTCACAGGCACCATAATCCACCAGAAAATCACCTTAAGCAGCAGCTCCTCCATGAAAGTACCCTTGAGAAATCTGTCCCTTCATCTGGGGTCTCGTCCAACCCTACCACAGCCAAAGCACCCGGCTGTATGTTCCCTAAAACAGGGCAGCTGAAAAACCCATGGGCAAAGGAATTCTGGACCTGGGCTGAAGGAAGGCAGATGTCAACGAGCTGGCTGACAACAAAAACTCCTCAGAAATTGTTCTGCCCCTGCTCAGGTCTCCAAACCAGCAATCCCAAAGTTTGGAAAAGAGGGTCCGTAACTCATTCCCTGGAAAGGGGCAGGCTTCCTGAACTACAGCAGATCAAGTCCCCAGCTCCCTAATTTTACAGTGCCCCACTCAAATAGATAAAAAATTGATTGTGTTGGATCAGGCCAGGAATTTGGTCCTCTTCATTTAACCTTCCCAAGTACTCAGATCTTTTTTTTTTTTTTCCCCAATCACCTTTTTAAGAGTCACTTTTCCCAGGCCAACTGAGCTCAATGGCAAATCCCTGGTTATTCCAAATAGGTTTGGGCTTTCCTCCATCCAGCCCCATCTTAAAATCTGGATGTCCAGCTAAAGAAGGGTGAACTTGAAATTTTGGGGTAGATTTTTTACATTTCCGTTACAAGCTACTCATTCTTGATAACTCATTTTTAGTGTCAGTAATGGTAATAATTAAAAATCCCCTTTGATTAAACAGTGCTTGTTTCACCAACTGGAGTTTTTGATAACTGGAAGACACTGGGAATGTAAAGTTCAGGACTTGTTTTGCAGGTCTCCACATCCGGCACAAATGAGTCAGTCACACAGAACAGAAGCTTGTTAAAAAACAGATGACGGGTGCAACAATTATTTCTGTGGGTTTTTATTTCTTTTAATAGAAAATTCTAATATAAAACAGCAAACGTTTTCAGTTTGCCTTGTTTACAAAAATATTATATATAATTTTTTTTTATATTTCTGACATAACTAAATGCACTATTCAATAAAAATATTCTTCCGTCAGCTAACTTCTCTTTTAAAAAAATTAATAAAAAAGTTATATAAATAATGGTTGCACCCCCCCACCCCAAAACTGATCCCACAAGTCTTGCTGGATCAGCTTAGGAGAACCAACACTTTGACACTTTTGGGGGGACAGGGGATGAGAGGAGGGTCAGGAACCAGAGATCTCCCCTCCACCCACCCGTCCTTCTCCAGTTACATCTGCACAAAAATCTGTCTCTCTGGGGATAAGAAAAAGGGGGAGAACTGCTTTGCACTTTTTTTTTTTTTTTTTTTTTTAATATATGTAAAATGACACCATGAAAAGCTTCAGGGACCCAAATCCACGGTTGTAGTAGTTTTACAAAAACGAGCAATTTCACTGAATTGCTCTGGAGATCCAATGGTGTGGTGGGAGAAACAGCCTCTCTGGAAAAATCCAGTTTAACCCAGCTGGGACAAGAAGGTTGTACAGGACACTCCTCAGTGTTTTACAGAGGAGTTCATGGCCTCTTACTTAGGGTTTTGTGCACGGAGTAGCACAAGGAGAAGCCCCTACTCCATGAGTTAACTCAACTCCAACACACCTCTCACTTTCAGAAAACCCAAACCAAGCACCCCAAAGGGGTTTGAGATGCTTTGACATCTTCTCTACCAGCTGCTACTCGTTCCACCCTACTCCAGCTCCACTGGATTTTTCCAAAATGAGGCTTTTCCCCCCCATTCCCTCCTCGATGATAAGGCAAACATGGGAAAACGCTGGGACTAAAGACCCCCACCCAAAACACACACAGCGTGGTGCAGGGGGGAGAAGAAAAATAACCCACATATGTTTTACCACCCTAGGTCAAAAGGCCAAGAAGACAAGTTCTCCTGATTTCAGAGTGTTAGTATATTTTATACACTGCCTATACATTTAACACATGTGCCTCGCTACTGTTTAATTATTTATAATTTTTTTTTTTAACCACAGGAGAATAAACCTTGCTATTTACAATATATAACAGGTAAGTAATATATCCACATGAACATAAATACAATTCGTGGTGGTTTTTTTGTCATTATTTTTTTGTCTTTTTTTTTTTTTTAGTTGTTTTTTTGTTGTTGTTGTTTTGGTTTTTTTTAAATACTTACAGAAAGCATCCAGGCTTCAGTGCGTGAGTTATAATACACAGAAGAGCTCTTTCACTCAGTAGTTCATTCACTCTTTGCTGCTTTCCTCTAGCCAAGCTTGGACAATCTGCCTCTCTGCCCACCCATCTCTCTCTCCCCAACACTGCCAAACACACCCAAGCTTCCCTATCCCACCCGATCCTGGCATTTTCTCTGGATATCTGTGCCAACATTCCCCTCTCTTCTGCTCCTAGGGACTCATTCTCCTCTCACACCAGTGCAATGTGGAGTTACTCCAGCGAGGTCAATGGAGACAGAGACACCAGTGAAAAGGAGGAAAATGAGGCCCATGGTTTAAATATAACAATAATAATAATAATAT
>WBMZ01014887.1:0-27093 GCA_013400975.1 Atrichornis clamosus
GGCGGGGCCGCGGTCCCGCTGCCGCCGGCGGCTGCGGGGGGGACCCGGCTCCGCGCGGCCCCGCCCGCTGGCAGGAGGCAGCGGGAAGCCCCAGCGAGGGGCGGGGGCGGTGCGGATACCCCTCGGCCACCACGCACAGCCCACCTCTCCCGTGGGACTTCCCGTGGCAGGGGAAGAGTATTCTTTTGTCCCCGCATGTCCCCGTGTGAGTGTCCCGAGCAGCGGCAGGGATCGGCTCGGGCCGGGGGCTGCAGCAGTGCTGGCCGCCGTGTCCTCCCCAACCCCCAGGGCTCCGCTGGACGCGGCGGGGAGGGGACCGCGTCCCGCACCCGTGGGGAGCGTCGGGCTCTTCCGAGTCCCCCATCCCGCAGGGCCGGACCAGGGCCGGCCGGCGGCGGCTCCCCCTCCGCGGGATGCTGGGCGCTGGGCGCTGCCCGCAGCGGGGGACCCTGGGCGCTGCCCGCGGCGGGGGACCGCGGCAGAGCTGTACCCTCTGTCCCCAGCCTGAGCCACCGGCCGGCCCCAGCCCCGTGTCCTGTCCCATCGCCGCGCGAACAAAGAGCCGCGGCGCGTTGCGGGTTGCTGGGGTTTATCGAGGCGTTGGTGACGCCAGGTTGAGACAACTGGCGGTCCGCGGATTCTGGATTTTCCCGAACATCTCGACGGCGAGTCTTCCCCAGCTGCTTTAGAAATTGGTTGGACTATCGGTTGGAAATATTTACTCTGGAATTTATCTCGGTGTTTGTTAAGAGGTCACTTTGAATATGTCAGGTCTTTTTCCTAAAAGCATCAGATGATGCAGTCTCCCATTACACTTGGAACAGCGTTTATCCTAGACTGCATGTAAATAAATGGATTAAGGCAAGAACCGGCTGGTTTGTCGGGGTACATTACACAGCTACGGGAAGCTTTTTTCATGGCTGGGAACTGAAAGATTCGGTGACCTATGAAAAAATTTTACTTCATACAAAGAAAGCTTCGATTCCCTATCTAGTCCCAAAAATGTACCAGATTTCCCGTTCTCCACAACCTTAATTGTAATTAGTTAGTGAGCAGATGGGATGAGGCACTTCCCATGCACGGGCTTTCCACTTCTACAAAATGAGTTTATCAAGCACTGCCTAAACGTCGCTTTGTGTTACCGAGCCCATGATGTGCCTTTGGAAGAACCTCCTCCTGTACACGTGTCGCGGGACCGCGGGGAGGATGCTCACACCCCGCACCTATTTTAACAGGTTTGTTGGTGCACGTTTACACACCGACGCGCACCAACTGGAAGAAGTGTTAAAAGAACCTCGTGGTCAGCAATAACCATCCCTATAAAACGCATCTGCGACTTGCTAAGGAGAGCAAGACTTGCTTTGTGGTAGCTGAAACCTGCCCGTCCTTCCTCATGAGCTATTAGCCGGGTGAAATTTAGTTTCCAAATTGTTACTGTTTTCCACTATTGCTGCTTCACGCTGGCATGATCAATTTTTTAGTTGTTTTTGGTTCCTGCAAACGCTTGATGCCTGCCCGCTAGCGCGACAGTCCAAGCACAGGCAAATGCAGATTCTTAGATTTTGTCCCCTGTGAGGCTTTGCTGGCTGCAGTGGATGCAGTGCTACTGGGCTGAATTCATCCTGCACTGCAAACCTCGTGGAAATATCGAGGGGGGAATTTACCTGAATCACTTTAGTTAAAATAAAATTCTGCCTATCAGTAGGAAATATTTACGGGCTAAGTGTGGCTAACGGTGCTAGGTAGATCCTGCAGCGAGCTACACCCCCCCTGATGCTCAGCATACGGCTGCCAGTTTTTCAAAATGTTTTACCGAACTGAAAAAGATGCGGATGATAGAAAAAAAAATGCCATCACATCAACGATTTAAGGTTTACTACTTTCAAAAGATTTTTCGGTGTTCCTAAATACATGTCTTTTCTCTGCTATCTTGGCTAGCGAGGGCCGTATCTTGTCATCGATGGTAAATCAATGGCACAGCCTGACCTTTAAGAGCGTTGTATCCCTTATTCAAACCAGGCGGGTTGAACAGAAAGATCTGTGAAATACAGCTTCGCTGGGGAAGGGGCACTTTTAATGCGGATCCTGTTTTCCCTAAACTGTAAATAGATCCCCTCAGAGCTGGCAGAGGTCGGGCTGGAAGGCAGCCGGATTTCACGCGACCGGAGCGCTCGTTGGAATCGGCTCTCGGGCTCGGATACGGCGAAGGTGCCAACTTCTAATTGACACGTTTAGGCGAAGCTCCCAGCGTAATTGCTTTTAACATTCATTTATGCAAAGCGTCTTCGTGCGGGCAGGGCGAGCCCGGAGCGGCCGCGCCGCCTGCCAGCAGGGAACGGGCCTGGAACAAGTCCCGCCTCGGGCGGAGAGGGACCCGCAGGGCACCGCGGTGTCCCGGTCCTGTCCGCCGGGCCCCAAGGACACGGCAGGAGCCCCGCAGCCGGCTCTGCCGCCAGGCTCCTGTGCCCCCGCCTCACTTCACCCGACTGCGCGGGCTCCGTCCCCCGGGGAGAGACGGGGCCGCCGAGCCGCCCGTTAACACCGCGCCGCGGAGCGCCGGCGATAGTCGCGCCCGGCAGTGACCACAATAATCCTCCTCGCAGGCGGCGTTTGTCCCCGTCTCGGCTCCCACTCAGGGTGTCCGCTGCCGATCGCTCGAGTGCTGCAGCGCTGTGAGCGCCTCCCGGAGCAAACCCCAGTCGCCCGGGAGCACCGCTGGTTATCCCGGAGCAGCTCGAAGATCCTATTTCCTTCGCACCTCCGCCTGCGGGAGCACGGGCTCCAGAAACTCCCGGGCACTCGGCTTCCCGCCAGCCTCGGGACCGAGCCGGCCGCTGCAGCCGGCGGCGCTCGGGGAACGCGGGGCCGTTCACAGCGACCGCATCGCCGCTGAGCAGGAGGAGCAGGTCTCGGGTGTCTCGCACCCCTGGCCCGGGAACAGCGGAGGCGCGGCCGAGCGGCCCCGCAGGACCCGGTGCGCCGTGTGCAACGCAGCCGCTCCGTGCCTGGGCTCAGTGCTCAGGGCGGGCCCCGCCGCAGCTGGGGCCGCCGCGCTGCGCTCCCCGCCGGGGGCCCCCTGCCCGGCAACACGCGGCGCCTGCAGGGCCGCCGGCGCTAATCTCACATCCTCCCCCGGCGCACACGCACAAAACGACGGCCGGCGGCGGGGGCGGCGCCGAGCCCAAAAGGGGAACCCGTCCCTGGGTGGGCTCGAACCACCAACCTTTCGGTTAACAGCCGAACGCGCTAACCGATTGCGCCACAGAGACTCCGCTATTGACGCCTCCGCCCTGCTGCTCAAGTGCTGCGGTGTCGCTGACTCCTCGCCCCTGTCCTGGTGACTTGCGGCCACCGCCGGACCGAGCCCAGGCTTCTAAACAGCGAGCCTTGCTCCTCGCCAAAAGAGAGCTGAGGAAACAGAAAACGGCGGCTTTTCTTCTCCTAGCCAATAGGAAAGACTAATTCCCAAAATCATTGTTCGCAGCAGTGCTCTTTATTTTAGGGAATAAATTCACGAATCAGAGTTAAAACTGCTTCTTCTTGGCTGCTACTAATTCATGAATTACACGTGCAAGCCAAAATGTAATTTCCAAATATCATAGCAAAATTGCCTTATAAATATATTTAGAAGGTAATTTTGAGCGACTTCAGGGAACAGACTGTCTAAAACAGGCAGCAGCCCTGTGTGTGTGTGTAGGTAAAGTATATTCACTGTTCTAAGTAACTGAAAACAGCCTTGAAGCACAGCTAACGCTCCTATTATCATTTTACCAAAATCTTCTTCCCACATTACCCTATATAGTAAATGTATACCTACGGCTCTGCAAGTAGGTTCACATCTGAACCTGAGTAAATGTTTCCCCTTTTCTTTCACAGACTGATATTGTTTGAGTCTTTTTGAAGTCTTAAAAAATCAGTTGCTTCATGTTGTCCCTATGACTCCCTGAAGCTCTGCCTGATGGCTCTTTTGCCCACTAAAAGCCTTTGGACTCGAGCAGGTGCATGGCATTCACAACACCAGGACAGGAATTAACTTCTTTCCAAGCAGATGACGGTTATCTCCTGGTCTCTGCCCATCCATGACCAAGAAGTGCCAGCTCACTCCTGAAGACAGGGAGTCTCATACTTTGTACAATATTTTGCTCATCAACACTGTTTGACGTCATTCCTCAGCCCTAATGAATAACTTTAGGCTGACCATTTACTGATAATAGCTCAGACTTTCCAATTTTTCCAATACTTTGAAAACAGCTACATAAACGCCAGCATTGTCTCAGAACGGCTCAATTTTCTTTTATTGTGTATTGTTGGTATCTTACTGAGCAATGTATTTTAAAACCTGGAGGAGAAAGGCAAGATATGTAAGCCCTGAAGAGTAATTAAAATATTTTAAAGATTGCTTTTTGGGGCATCGTGCCTGCTGCTGCGTATTTTCCTACCCAGATATCTGCTATTCTCAGGGTAAGAAGAATCAGTTCACAGGCTGGACCACTTCTATTTTCTCTGTGGAGGACTTAAACAAACAGTCCTGTGATCCTATGCACAAGCAAATTTAGTGGAACAAGCAAGATTTTGGTCTGACCAAAGGCCTAACCCTATAGATACATGCAGTTTGGGTGTGGATTTTGGACTCTGAAATGTTTTACTTTATCCACACGAATATTCACATGAGTTTTAACAAATGTAGACTATTTTAAACTCTGTGGCTAGAGGCCAGACCTAAAAAGTGTCTTTGCTAGCGTGATACTGAGCACAAGCTCTGGCTCTGAGGTGTCTGAGAGGAACACAGGACCTGGCATTAGACATCCGAGACTGCCCACTCAGTGCCCTGGGACAGTGAGAGGAGTGCTGCAGGTGAGGCTACAGTGTCACTTGGCACCTTTCTTCTCAGGAGTCTTCCTCACTGAATCTCCAAGTCTGTCATATAAAGTCTTACGAGGTAAAAAAGAAAATAAAAAGAACATACACAACAGTGAATGTTACCCCTTCAAGCCTGAAACGCACAGGTCAGCGGAAGATCTGAACACGGATGACTTTGGTTGACTGTAGAAACACTAACCAGTGAGAGGGACGTGGTACCAGAGGGCAACATTACCTATCACTGCTCTGCAAATGGAAAAGATTCGCTATCTACCCTTGGGAGAAGGTATCTTTGGTAGAAAGGAAGAGACCAAGCACTGTTTAAGACATTCAGAAACCAGAAGGGGCTGCTACTTCAGATTAATCATCCTTCCTATCAGTGTTTTGCTCTTTGTTTCTGGACAGCTCTGTTGCTTGATACTCTGTTTTTTGTTGATTTTATCTGGATTTGCTTAGCTTTTTGCAATATTTAGTGTGTATAATGTAGCAATTATTGCATTCACTAATTAATTTTTAATTATGTTTTGGGTTTGATTTTATAAAAATGTAAAGGTATAATAATATATGGCATATTAATATATAAAAATATTATACCACATAATATGAACTATTCTATATTTTATAATATTTATTATCTTATAACTTTTTTGGTTACTTTTAGATCTGTGAGCTTAAGTGTTCATTACTATGACATCTGTGACCTTCAGATATTATCTTTGGTTCTTGAATGTCAGAGAAAGTTACTACAAGACAGAGGGTGAAGGTGGTATTGCTTATGAGATTTATAAACATACCATATATTCTTCTGCTGTTCAGAAAAATAAATCTAGCTTTTTACCCAGAACCATTCCTAAAATCAAGTCTGCAGGATATAGCAGAAACAAAATAATCCTTCCACTTATATCACAGAATTACTCATTAATGACCTTATTTCTACAATTTCACATGGGAAAGGACCATTTTCCTCCAACAAGCACATGTGCCTACTTTATTTATTATTCTGTGTCATTTTTAGTCAACTATTTGCCAGCTCTCAAGTTACAACTTGTTCCAAACTACAAAAATCTGTAGTCACAAAAAATTTTGTAACATCTACTCAGTTTCTGCCCAAATATATTTCTGATTGCTTACTCTGTAGCAGAAGTCTCTAAGTGCACAGCTTACCATTCAAAGATTTCCTTTGTTTTCCTTGGAAACATATGATTCCAGTCCTTACAAGAACCAGGACATTAAGATAAATGGGCAGCTAATATAATTCAACATTGCTATTAGAATTATTATGGGCAGAGAATAAGATTTCCATGACAAAAGATTTTCTTTATGGAGCTGCAAGCATCAAATCATGGAAAGTGTTATTCCTGAAGAAGTATTCTAAAGCTTGGAAGAGGCAGGTGTCGAGAGTTTTTTCTTGACCAGTTCCAAGACTTCTGTTCTTTTATTCAATGCATTTGGAGGGGTTCTTTTCCAGTTGTTTTTATACAGATTTACTACTTTTCAGATACAAAGGTGGCTTATATTTAGTTAAAGACTTAGTTAACTAAGCAATTCTATTCTTGGGTCTGTTAATAAAATCAGAAAAGTGTTATAAATGAAATGACATCCCTCCAGATTGGAGGAGCAACTTACCCTAAAATCAAAGCACAAGACTGAACAATAGTATTTTACTGAGCTCTCTAGTTCACTTAGCTCTGGCTTCTCTGCTAATGCAAGTCACACAAAGGGTGACTAGGCGAGAAAATCCAGAAATCTTGGGATATTGCCAATTGCAAACTGTTGGGTAAACTAAAAGTCAACCATCCTCCCAACCTCCACAACCATGCTTACCAAAAGGAAATGGCATAGGCTGTCTGGTTCTGGATCACAAAACATATAGTTGCACTTATGTTCAGGAGAAGCAAAACGTTGTTTCAGTGTGACTTGTGACAAAATTAGAACAGCCATTGCTATTATCAGTAATTTGAAACATAGTCTGCAATTGTGGGAAAAAACCACCAAACCAAAAAACCCCACAACAACAACAACAAAAACAAACAAAACCAAAACCAAGAAAACAAACCCCCGAACAAATAGGGAGGTCTGCATTCAGAATTGATCTTTAGATCTCACCTGACATACTGTAAGGGGAATTTTACTTTGCCAGTCCCTGCAATCTATCCGTTCTGAGTGATTACTGAAAAAAGTGCAATAATCGTGGCAGTCAGTTCAGTAGTTTACACACACACACAGACACACACACAAACCAACCAAAACTAAAAAAAAACCAAACTAGCAAAACCACACACAATCTGAAGTGAAAAGGAGAAAAATTTACTGGCATAAGAAATGAACATAACACCCTAATAATGATGCTTCTCACATAGCACTTGTTTTTCTCAAGCACTTATTATTATTATGGTAAGAAAGGGAGAAATTTCCTGTCCTTGCAGGTTTTTAGAACCTACTAAGAATGCTTAAGAGTTCTTAAAATAGTAGTGAATATTATGAAAATAAGAATGAATCTTATGCAACTGAACTTTAATATTGTTTCTACATGACATACAGGAAAGTACAGGAATTTCTAGCCTGTGTTTTCGAGAGTAGCATCTTCTGAAGTCCAGAATTCACATTTAAGTTTTAAACATAGGCCTCTGCTCAGGAAAGCAGCTGGTTTCAGAGCAATATGAAAGCATGTGTTACCTTCAAGTACCATCAGATTACTAGCACGGTATAAAAGTGTTTTCTTAAATAGGTTACATTTCAGGGAAAAAAATAAAAGACAAATTTTAGAGTAGATCCAAACCCATAGTTTGTTAAAAAATGAGCAGAGCACAAACTTTGTATCCTTGCCGTGCTCAGAAAAACTCATATCCTTGAAAGTCTCACCAGAAAACATCAGTTCTAGGTTATTTTGCAGGTTACCACACTACTCAGGTTTACATCGAAGTGCTGTAATTCAGCCAGAACACCAATGCCTGAAGCATTAGCGAGAAAGGCAGTGAGAAAGGAAAATGCAAGTAAACTTTGTGGATCCAGTCCAGATATTTCCAAACAGGAAACTGACGTGTTTGGCCAGGCTGCAAGCTTCAGAAACCTGTGCTGACAGGTTGTATTGGCAACACTACTTTTCAAAGAGTAAATAATAAATCAAATTCCAGTACCAGGGCTCTTTTCAGGATGCATTTACAGACTCAAAATGTTCTTGCATTGACTTCTAGAAGAGCTCTGCATGAAAGGTGGCACAGAGGATTAAAAGAACCATGGAGAACCCTCTATATTTTAGTTTCTCCAGCTACATATATTTTCAGCTAGAAAAACATCAGCAAAGGTTTCTAACCCCATAGCTCTATTGCCAGAAGGAAGGGAGGTTATGATACCCCACCACAAAAACCCTTGAATTCCTCCAGTTACCGTTATCTCCAGCAGAATTCTAACTTTCTCAAACACCTCTGGTGCAAGGAAGTTTCTTCCATTGTTGTTACCCGGCTGTCCTTTGCAATATGAGCAGCATCCTGTAGGACCCCAGGATACCAAATATGTTGGTGGTCTGAACCTGCAATAAAAACCTCATTCTTGGAGTTATAATAAGAATGGTATACAAAAGATTTGTCTTGTTCCTTATAAATACTATGTGAGAGATATTCAGAATACTCTTAGCAATATACAGCAGAGAGAAATTAAAGGATGCATCTCTCTCTATATATGTATTATAACTAATCCCTTTTCTTATGTGGTCTCAGACATGGACAGATGTCACAGTAATAGGGCCCAGGTCAAAAGCTAAAAGCAAAACTAAAACTAGATATTACTCTCCTACAATGCAGTGGGAGAGAGAAAAACCAAGAAGGTTTATACCTACATTGGTTGAAACAATGGACAATGTACTTCCACTGTTCTATGATACTTTATGATTACTTAACATGAACAGGAATTCATAGGGGTGCTGCAACATTTAAAGAATAATTTTTTTAAAAATACAAATCAATCACCTTTAAGCCCTCAAATTAAATATACCTATCCTAATCCCAAATCCTGGAAAGTATGAAGTAGAGGAAGATTAAAGTATGAAGAGCAAAGAAAAAAGAGACAGATTAGGGAGGAAAAAAAAGGTGAACAAGAAGTGGAGGGAAATGAAAGGATTTTTTAAAAATTAAAAAACTAAAGAAGTCTGAATTAGCTAATTTTTGAGTCAGGCCATATTCCTGCTGCTTTCAGAGATTTTACAATGGAAAGGAACCACCATATGTTTGCAGTTTTGATGGTTTGCCATGAGACTGAAGGCAAAAGGAGAACACAGAGGGAACTGACCTGTCTCCTGTTGCTCCTGTCCTAAAGGATGGTATAATCTCCACTACAGCAAAGGAACAGAGAAGGCCCTTGGAGAGTTACTCGCAGCTCCCTCTCCCCTCCTCCTCCTCTTGGCCCCCAGTTTCTCAGATCTTTCTATTAAACTTTAATAGTGGGGACCCCCTCACTCAGGGCAGCGCTGCAGTCATTCATTAGTGTCCACCTAGGGAACAAATAACTCTTTAGCTGCACTGTAGGTGTCCAGCTTGCTTTGTGCCTGGAGGGGGATTTGTAATCGAAACAGGGAAGTGCAGGAGCAAAGAGAAAAAATGGGCAATAATAACCCATGAACTCGCCTTTCATTCAGGTAACACACAAGACACATGTTAATGATTTCAGTTTGAGTCCCAGGCAGAGAACTGTACACCAACCAGGAGAAACCACCTGCATGTGCCAACATCCTTACCAAGCAGGGACTTCCTGGAGAAGGGACAGCGAGAAGTAACTTGCTGAATTTGCAGGGAATGGTTTTGTTGTGTACTTTACTGCTCTGCATTTGCAAAGTGGCTTTTCAGCTCTCACCAGAATGGATCGACAAGCTAAGATTATCTCAGGTCTTATATTTTAGCCTGTCTGCACAGTGTTCCTATAACTGTATTAGGAGAACCCATGAGTATCCAGAAAGAATGTGCTGGGATTTCAGCCGTTGTGTTGTCTGATGGGACTAGAATATCAGCCAGTTATGTGCTGTCTTAGGCAGGACTGCTTCAGACCTCATGGCCTGGATCATTAAGATAATTTTTAAATACAAATTAATGAAAACATAGACAAACAGGAAATGGGTTTTGTTTCCTATAATTTCTGTCAAAATGTATGTGTGTGCAAAAGCAATCAAGCAATCTTTATGTAAGCCTTGTCCTTCATTTGCCTCTCTCAGGTTTTTGGTGGCTGCTGGCCCCAGCAGGGTGAGCCGGCCCCAGCTGTTTGCCCACCTTTCCAGTGCCCTCGGACGAACACACCAGCCTGCAGTGTGTAATAGGTAGAAGACAGCCAGGGAAATACAAGGGAAGAAAAATCCCTAACAGAGGAGAGAAGCCTGCAAATACCTTTGAGGACAATGTTTCCCTTTTCATCCCTAAATATTTGCAATCAATACAGCTTCAGTATTTCGCAAGCTAATCAATAATGCAGTGACAGTGAAAGAGATGTGAGGGTCTTCTTGGCGGCTACAAACTGGCAATGATGCTTTGATGGCTCCTACAGAGGATTTATCATTTCTTGGATAATCTCCTGCAGAACACTGTGGGGTCTGAGAGTATAATACGCAATATGGCTCTAGGAAGGAAACTGGACAGATGATTGCACTTTATCTTAATTCCCTATAGCATCATCTGCCAAGGAAATGAAAGGTAAAATAAGAGCATGATACATGTCTAAACGTATGAATGCAGTGTACAAAGACTGTTGTCTGGACATTTAATATAACTAAGATGGTCCATAAAAAGCAAGACAGACCAAGAGTGTTATGAGGAGCCAGAATTCTGTTTTGCCATTGTCCTTGCCACGAGTGACTTCAGAAGGATTTTATTATAACTATTATTAGACTATATTATCAATTATTTCAGAGGCATACACAAGCTGAATCTCTCTCCTTTTTCACATGCATGTAATTCACTATGTGTGAATAAGATGAAAATTTGCCCCTAAATACAGAATCACTAATAAAAAGCAACAGAAGAGGTCACATCTCCAAAGTTTAATACATTTTGGTCAAAATGCCCCAGGCTCAAATGACCAGAACATTTAGTCAGATGTGCCACCCCTGGGGGAAGGGATCTTCCATTCAGACATCTTTACTGCTATGCAGAACACTGCCCTTCACACACAGCATAACCCTCCCAGGAAAAGGAAATACAGGCTGTGCACAGCGGCACGTTCTGACAATATCTCCTTCTCCTTGAGGCTGTGATGTAGGGCTCTAATAATAAGCCCAAGAACAGTCAGACAACACGCAAACTCTCGTCATTTCACCTGCCCAGGAACACTCTAGGCCTGAAAGGTCTAAAACTATTCCTTTTCCCTTCTCCTTTCTCACTTTTTTTTCATTGCATAAAAGTCTTTCTAGATCTTCTCAAGTTTGTGTTGCAATTATTTACTATTTCCAAATCATTATTGTAAATATATTAAACTCAGCTTCAAGAAAAATAGTATATTAATAAACATCCACTGCAACACATCTCAGTTGTTACTGAAGCAATTTCTAATTGAATTCCTAATAATCCAGCATTACAACTTGTTACAATAATGTGTTTTTCAAAAGAGCACAATCCGGCAATTTCAGTTTTCTGTACAGACAAGCTGTAATTGTGGTACCATTAGCTTTTTCTGTATTTCCACACCATTATGTTCATGCACTCTACATTGGTTCGGTTTCCACAACATTTAAATAAAAAATATAAAAAACATATGATTGTGTACAGCATATTTCTGAGTCCTATATCCCTTCCTAGTCTTGTCATTACCTCAGCAACTAGCTTTAAAAAATTCTAACGCTCAGAGCACTTTAACTACTGCTTTCCTTATGTCTTCATGTGATTGGTATTTCCAGGTTCTCAGAGATTTAACCTTTTTCTTCTTTGCAGTTTACAAAAAAAAGCCAAAACAACAAAAAAAACCCCCAACCCCAAAAAAACTCCCAGAGGTGTGCCTGAATCTGTCAATGCACCTGAAAATTTTCAATCTTTTATTTTTTAAATTAAGGTAATCAACAAAATTATAATATTAAAATGAGTGAATTTTCAACTAAATTCTCAACCAACCTGAAAATAGATAATTTCCTGAAATTCTTTCATTTTTAACTTAGGATTTTTTAAAGCCTGTTAAAATACTATGCCAAAACCATCAAGCTAAAACATGTCAAAAAGAATGGTGATTATTAATGACAAAATTGTATTTATGCTCTTTAACAAATCACAGTATCCAGTTCAAAGACACACAAGTAGATTTGTAACAGAAATAATCTCACAAGACTACAGAAGCCTTTAAAAGCAGCATTTCTGCCATCTTCAACAGGCTTTTGCCATTTGGTAGGTATAGATAATTTGTATTTCATCAGCCAATGGTCATTAAAGATCCCCCATATTTTTCTTAAATTGCATAAATTAGAAAATTGTTCATTTCCTCTTCCTCTAGCTCTGTTTTCATGTATGATGAATTTAGGGATGTTTTGCTGAAAATGGATGAGACATTATGCTACGTAGATATATGCCTGCTGAAAACAATCCAATGAATTAAAAATAACAGTGGACTGCAACTGACCTTTCATATAAACCATATCTCTCTATATTTTTTACATGCCTTAATGATTATTAGAGTTTGGCTCAAAGAAAGCAACCAAAGCATACAATATTTAGCATTTGGTTTATATTATTTATAATTTCAGTGTTCTGTTTACAGATGTTTACAATCCCCATCCCGGCAATCTTGCTCAGATGAGGAATCCAATCTCCTGATTGTATTACTGAATGGAAGGTGAATGCTGAAGTGTTTTGAACGGAAGGTGTGGGAGGGACCCTTTCATTCCGGTGCAAACACGAGATACACAGGCAGGCACACCGTACAGAGCAGCCGAGGTGGGCGATGCCTCCTTGCTGGAGACAGCCGTCTGCTGCCTGTGCACAGATGAGCACAGCAAGGCTGAATCCTGACATGCTCCGAGAGCTCTGCAGCACTCCTGATGGAAACCTATCACAGTCCGCTCTGCGTTGCGTGAATCCTCCTCCCCCAAGATAGAAAGTTCACTATCTCCAGCACCACTACGTACGTGCACACATTTTTCAATATTATGCTTCAGGTGTTACTTCTAGTCAATACAAGGATCACAGTCTAAGGTGTAATAAATAGGGGTTTGCCTCGATGAGGAAAAAGGATATCTATAACATCATTTCAATCCTAAATCCAGCTTTTAATTAAAATTACCGTGGAAATGTATATTTTGATCATTTTGATATTTGAGAAATAGAGAGTCAGAACTGTGAAAAATAATTCTGTGCCTAGCATCTAGTTTAGTTTTGAAAATTAAATTCTGTAAACACATATTAAGATACTACTCAAAAGGATTTTTAAATAACAAATCATAGCACCACGTGGAATATGTATACAAATGTGATAGAATTTTATACATTTCTAGTTCAAAGCAGATGCAAGTATTGTCACATCTTCCTCACTGATGATTTTTGTTTTCAGTTCAAAGGTTTGCACACAAGTCTCATGTGCATGAATTTTCTGACATTTTCAGGATCTGGCCTTACAAACAGTCAAGTGACTTCCTCCAGAGGAATAGTCCAACTCTGCTCCAAAGCTTCTCTAAGATCTTAGTCAAGCTGCTTACACATTTGCAGAATGAAGCCCCCAGTATTGACACAGATACACGTGGCTAAATGAGATTTGGCTGCCAATTTCACAATGTGGTATTCTGTATCAGACAAAGCAACAAAGGAAAGGTGACTTGTTCCCCTGTGTGAGCTGTAAATACCAACCATCACACCACTTAATAGGTTTATTTTATTAATAGCATATATTTAAAGACTTCAATGCAAGTTTCTTTTGAACGATGAAAGGCTGGCAAATTCTTAAAAGATAATAATCAGCAGTGCAGCGGTTCTTTGATGGTCTGTAATTACCCAACTGTCCACTATTTGAATGACAGCAGCAAACTACCACTCACCATTAGTTTATTTTTATTTATAACTTGTACTTTAGGTAGGAATCCATTAATTACAAGCAAAACAAATTGCTTACTCAAAACACTTCCCACAGAGGCTAGTTTTTTCACATGCATTAATCTAGCTGAGATATACATGACATTTTAAATGGAGGTTAAACTGATGTAAATAAATGCAATTATTTGAAAGCAAACAGGATTCAGTCACATTTATTTCTGTGTGGGATTACTGTACTTTCTCCCCTTGTGACCAAACACTGAACCACAGGAATTCCAGAAGGCTGAGGATTTTAAAACTTCCTACTGACATGGAATTTGAGGATATATCATTGTACCCTTTCTTTTAATTTTATTTGATAGGCCTTAGGTGGCATCTTATGTAATTGTTTTTTAAAGAGAACCACTAAGGTGGAGGGATGGCAAAAGGTTTGGATTTCACACCCTTTTGTGCTTTGCTAACAAAAAAGGTACAGATGAGGCCCCTGCATGCCCAAGCCCCACACATGGAACCGCTGGTCCTGTGTGGGAACACACCCTCATGGTCACCACCACAGGACTCCCCTGGGCTGGCCACGTTCCGGCCAGCCTGCAGTGCCCACCAGTGCCCTTCCCACCAGGCCCGACTGCCCTCCTGGGAGCCTGCCACGGCCCTCGGCCACCTCCGGGGATGCCATAGCGTCAGGGCTCCTTCCCCCTCTTCTCCACAGGCACTATTTGGCATCACTCCTCCCATGTGGCCACCACCAAGTAATGCAAAGTGAAATTCCCCTGCTGTAAGGCCAGGGTCACTCCAAAGGCAATTACCAACCCAAAAGACGTGCCAAAACTCATAGTTGTAATCTTGCCACCTTTTATAAGGGATTTAAACTTCAGAAGTAGTTTGTACAGTTTTGGTGTGGTGTTCTGTGTTAGATTTACTGCTGTGGACCAGCCCTCAATGCAGCTCTTTGACACAAAGAAGAGTGAGAAATCACTGTACACCCAGAGCGACTCCGAGGAGCCACCCAATTTCTGTGCTGCAGGCATTGGGCAGCCCAATCCTGATTCTGACAAAGACAACAAAAAAGGGATTTTGTCACCAGTATCTCTGGCAGTGAGATCGAGCTGTCTGCAGCAGCGGGGTTGCAAAAACCAGTTAGGTGGTATGGTAAGGGCTCCAGGACACAGTGATCTTACTGTACTCAGTAGGGACAAAAAACCCCACGCAATTTAATGCATCAAACCACTTCAGCCATTATTTTTGCCTTTTGCTGTGGCAGTGGTCTTCTGAAAATGAATTAAAATAATATATAAATGTGAGTTCAAAAATGTCAATTTTACATCCTGCCAATTTCAGCTAATGTGCTATGTAAGGAACAATGGACAATATCATAAAATCCAATCAATAAAATCAAAATATATAACTGAACAATCAGCCTTCCATGAGCTGACTAGCAGTCTTGACAACGGTTGTTTCAAACACAAATTAGGAGCAATTGCAAAAAGGTCAATCTTTCTACAATGAGACCAATGTAGGGACATTGTCGGCTTATTAGCACCTTCAGGAAGGCTGTTCTTGCTACTTTTGTGCCCCTGTAGAGGCATAAGCATGACCTTGACTTGTTCTTGCTCCATTGGAGAGGTTATCCAGAGGATCGGGGTGCTGGGCTCCCAGAAGCAGTTTCCTACAAGACTGGATCTCACATGCATTTTCAGCTGTGTGACTGTGTAAGGACTAGTCACAGGCATGGTCTGGCTCATATAATCCATTAACCCAGAGTTCAATTCCTGGGAGAAGTCTATCCCGTTTTTTAAGAATTACTTTGTTGCCAGTATTGTAAATCTAGCAATAAACTGTTGTGAAACTATATCCTCTCTCACATTTAAAAGAGCTTTGCAGAAAATGGATCTTGAGGGATAGGGAGACACAGGGATATTTTTCTCCAAATATTTCAAAGAGGAGCTTTTCTACTGGGGACTAAAAACATTTTTGTATTTTTGAATATGTAGGTAACTAGTACATTTTTAGAATGTTATTTTTATCATTATTTCAATAAACCATAGCTTTGTATTGTCAATTCCAAAAAATACAGGCAGGAGTGTCTTTGTCAGAGTTCCATATTATCATCAGACATACATATTTATAACTCTCCATTTCCTAGAATGCTCCACATAAATAGATGCTCAGTGCTTGTCATGTAACATGTCTTGCAGATAGTAAGAACAAAAGAAAAACAACAAAGAAACAATACCAAAAATAATTTTTAAAAATCTGAGCTGAAAACATAAAAGAAAAATGCTCAGGCATTTGCTGGTAACAACCACACATTTGAAGGCAGTGAGACTGAGCTGTTTTGCTTTCCTCACACTTATGAATATGATAGATGTTGTGTGAATGGGAAGAAAATTATTTAAATCTAATACTATTCTTTATGTAAGTGCATTTTATATTGACAGGTTAATTCAAACCCCAGTCACCTTTACTTTATTATGAAGTTCCAGCATGCAGGAACTCTAGCGTTGGACTAACCTTAATTTCTTTGCTTCAGTCACACGAACCTGGCCAGGGTGACGAACACTTACACGTGCCCTGTCATATGGCACAGGGGTCAGTATCTACTAATTCCAGTGGCTACCATTACAATATGAAACCACCGAAAGTTTCAGATCAGGAGTTGAAAGTTTGAGACATTTATGAGCGAGAACAGAGGGTCCTAATTTAAAACGTGTGTGACCTTAATAAAGCATTTGGGGGTTCAGAATGTTCTTATGTACTTTGTCTAATACTGTAGTTTTACAATACTCCCTTGCTTTCAGTCGTAAAATCTTATCTGTAAATTTTGTAAAGATGTCTGAGAAAAGCAAATTTACATGACTATGTCAACCAGGAACAGGCAAAATAGTTTTCCTTAATGCAAAGGCAGAATAAAAAGAACCTGAATCTAACCCTTAATTCCAGACGTAAGCTGACATTTTTCACAGATGTATACATGTTTCAGAAAGTACTGTAAATCAGAATGATTCTGTACTTGTCAATGATAACTTTGTTAATGTAAAATAATCTTATAACGGAACACCAGCATAATCTATCTTAATCAAAGTCAGATTTACATCCATACAGTCCAGTTATTCACAGTCTGTAACAAAACATATAAAAATGTAGATATGACATCACCGTAAGTCTTGCATACACAATTGCCTTCTTCGTGTATTATATAACAATGAAAAGCTAACACCTACTCCTGCTCCCATTGAAATTAGGGTCTCATTCCCATTTGCATCACCGGCAATTGGGTGAGAGATCAAAAGTAGTGTCCAGCTTTTGAAAACCCCTTAAGACTGGGTATCACATGTATTTGAATAACTCTGATTGCTCCACAACTTACTGGAAATATATTTTTTTTCTTCATAATTAGCCCAAAGAATTAAAACAAAATTCAGAAAAGGATGGACACACAGAGTATTTTCCATAATTCTAGCCATACATTTTTCCATAATTACAGCTTAGACTACAAGAAAACAACTCAAAAACCTGGCTCATCTAACCATTTTCTTGAGGAAATCACTTAATAAATGGCTAGAAATAGAAGATCTGTAGGCTGTGACATATTTCATTTTCTCTGGTGGGAATTAATATGTTGTGGATGAACAATATTTGGAGCAAAATCTTCCTTTAATTAAGCATGCATATTCTTTCTGAAGCCAAAACCCAGTGTATCTACAACAATATAACTACTAAAACTGTGTCATCAAATATGACCAAACCTACAGTACTTATACAGTCAAAATATCCATTATTTACACAAGGATTTCGCCTAAGTTCTCAGTCATAATGTTTCTGCAGTTTTTTTGATATAAGTAATATTAATAGATGAACTGACAATGGAATCATTAAAGAAACAAACTAACATATTTTTAACAGTATGCAAAAGTTTAGCATGGATATATTAATTATCTGGTCATGTTTCTGTATCAATGCCAGTGAAATTTTAGAATAGGTAGGTAAAGTCAAGAGCAAGCTGAATTCTTTATGTGGATTCTGGTTCAGATAAAAACAGTTACATTTTATTCAAAGTATAAAAAAAACACAATAAAGTTTTAGTGAGACAGAACAGTGCAATAACTCAAGAAAATTAATGCCATGAGCAGTTTTTCCTCTCTTTTTGACAGCAATGGTCAACAAAATAAATAAAGAACAACAAGCGAGAATCAATGCAAAGGCCTAGAGAGTAACTCCAATTCTTTTAACTATTAATTTTGTGCTTGGTGTCAAAGGCAATGACAGTAAGCACTGAATAAATACAAAATTTCTTTGGGGCTGCTATTTTTTTCAAGATGAAAAATGCTCTGGCTTGGAATGTTTATTTGAACCAGCTGTACGGTATTACTATAGAGAGTCAGGAAGTTAATATATTCTTTGGAAGTCCAGTATCATAACATGTTATTCTAGCAGGCACAGTGAATGAACACAGGACATGCAATGTGACTTGGCAGCCCAGGCACAGACACTGCAGACGCTCCTGTATTCGAGACACACAGCAGCTATAAGTTACCAGCACCAGGTCCTGCTGCTAACTAGAGGAGTGACTGGTAGAAAGAGGACAGAATCAGAATTAATATCATCAACATTTCCTAGCAGACGTGATAGGACCGATCCTCTCTGAAATCTACAGAATGAAATCTCTGACTAAAGTCTATCATGTAACAGGATCAGGCTCATAATGTACTATACCTTTTATATTCATTTATTATACTACTTTATTCTGGGCATCTGTCTCCTGTGGTTTATGCAACCTTGTCCTCATTGTTATAGTCCTGGCAATACAGCAATATGTTGTGATAAGAAGTACTGGAAAATCAAAGAAATCTCTATTCTGCCAAAAATGTCCATGGCGAGCTGAGAGCTGTAGAGACGGAAGGGTATATATTCAGATATTTCAGTTAAGAACAGCCATGAAATCTGTTTATATTCTGAATCTCTCTCATAAAACTATTAATTGTAAAATCCTTCATAACTCTACAATTAATCTCTCTGTAACCATTTAATAGCTATGCAGAGGCAAATCAAATTATTCTCATAATCAGGGGTAAAATGCAACATATTTTGCAATCTATCAAGTAGAAGATAACTTACTTGTACAATTAGTGTCTAAAGATTGTGGTGGGTTGACCCTTGGTGGATGCCAGGTGCCCACTCACTCTATCACTCCCCTCCTCAGTTGGACAGGGGAGAGAAAATATAGCAAAAGGTTCACGGATTAAGATAAGGATGTGGAGAGATCACTCACCAGTTACTGCAATGGGCAAACCAGACTTGACTTGGGGAAATTAGTTTAATTTATTACCAAGCAAGGCAGAGTAGGGTAATGAGACAATAAAACCTAAACGTCTTAAAACACCTTTCCCTCACCCTTCCAGTCTTCCCAGGCTCAACTTCACTCCCCATATTCTCTACCTCCTCCCCTTAGCACAGGGGCATAGAGAATGGGGGCTGTGGTCAGTTCATCACATTTTCTCTGCTGCTCCTTCCTCCTCAGGAGGAGTAATCCTCATGCTCTTCCCCTGCTTCAGAGTGGGGTCCCTCTAATGGGAGACAGTCTTTCAATTTCTCCAGTGTGAGCCCTTCCCATGGGCTGCACTTGTTCACAAGCATCTAGAGTGTGGGTCCCTTCCGCCAGGCACAGCCCTCCAGGCACAGGCTGCTTCAGTGTAGATCCCCATGAGGTCACAAGTCCTGCCAGCAGTGTGGACACAGTCCGGCTTCAGTGTGGACTTCTGTCTCACAGGGTCACAGGTCCTGCCAGGAGCCTGCTCCAGCGTGGGTGTCCAATATGGTCACAGCCTCCTTCAGGCACTCACCTGCTCTGGCGTGGGGTCCTCCATGGCTGCACGTGGATCTCTGCTCCGCTGTGGACCACCGTGATCTTCACCAGGGGCTGCAGGGGAATCTCTGCTCCAGCACCTGGAGCTCCTTCTCCACCTGCTTTCTTCACTGACCTTGGTGTCTGCAGAGCTGTTTCACATATTCTCACACCTCTCTCAACTGAGGTTGCCCAGGATTTCTTTCTCCCTTCCTAAGTATGTTATGCCAGGGGCTCTACCACCATCATTGACGGGCTTGGCGCTGGCCAGTGGCGGGTCTGACTTGGAGCTGGCTGTCATTGGCTCTGTTGGACATGGAGAAAGCTTCTGAAATCTTCTCAAAGAAACGCCCCCACAGCCCTCTCACTACGAAAACCTGGCCATGCAAATGCAACACAAAGATTGACTGCTGTGTTTCAGAATATTAATTTTATTATATGAAGTTTAACACAAATAATTTAAAGTTAGTGCTGAATTTCAAAGCTAGATGTATATCTTTATGACAAGATGATGTAGGAATGTGAGTCATGACACTGCAACAACTAGGAATAATAGGGTAAGTTAGAGTTTTGTTAACAGATGTTTTGATTTTAAGTTTGCATTCCCTTACTCTAGCTAATGTTGTCACAATCTTCTGGTTGCCTAAATAAGGATTATTGTTATCAGCCATATCCCATCATCCTTAGGCAACTTTCCCAAAAAGGGAAAGGGGAATTTCTTTGAGTGACAGATGCAGAATAGTGGCAGATGCAGAATTCACCATTACTTATCCTCTGTCTGCCATGTAAAATACAATGTGGAATGGTTCTGGAATATCTCTTCTTTGAGGACAAGGACAAAAGCCTCTTCCACAAAGTACCACTTTTACCTAACTTTTTGTTGCCTTCATAGAGCAATACAGACATTAAAAATTAATTGAAATTTTAGAATGTGTAAAGAATCGATCTGAATTTATTTTTCCTTATAAATGGTTTATGCTCTAAGCTACTATATTTTCACTTTACTTAAATTCCAGAAACAACTTATTTTCTAAAATATGAACAGAGGCATACAAGAGTTTAGTTATTTAAAATAATCTGTTCAATAAATGGTACATCCAGATAGATCCCAACAGGGCTTTACCAGATTGTACTACGAGATGTTTTGGCTGATAACATTAGTTTAATACAGTCCTGTATATAACAGAATAAGTGAACAAATACTCTGGTATGTGCTTACATTTTAAAACACATCTTATCTACCTGATGTAAGAACCTTTCTTAAGTTAATCAGGTATTTTGCTATATTCACATACTATTTAAAAACTGGACTAGATAACAGTCCAGTACAGATTATTCTAAATTCTACCTCTTTTTTTTTTTAGAGTACTATAATGTCATGATAATATCTCAACTTAAATAATTAAATTCGATTACTGCCAAAAATGCATGCTTGACTCCACTTCTATATGCAAAATCTTCATGGCATTTTTCCAGTACAATGTGGCACAGTGATCCTAGTGATGTTAGTGGATGGTGGGAAGCACAAAGCAGGACTCCAGCTCCAAGCCTGAGCAGCATTACTTGCCCAGCCTAATCAGCTCCATAACTTTAATGGAGTGAACAGCTTTCAGCACTGAGAAGTTCCAAAACTAGCAAAGCTATCCCCAGCATTCATTCTGGGTCAGTCAACCCCAGCATTCTTCCCTTCTCCTCTGACTCCCGTTCGTCATAGCCACATTCAACACATCTTGGACTTTCTGTCGAAAGGTGGTCTCCAGTTTTACTCTGCCTTAAGAGGTGCAGGGGAAATCAGACCAATCCTAAGACTAACTGGGGGGTTTTACGCTTAGAGCCAGGCCAGTGGCTGGGAAAAGAAAGTCACAATGAAACTGGGCAGAGGGAAAAGGTTTCTGACAGCTTTCCCTGGCACTGGGAGAACTCCACAGATGAATGCACTCTTTTCAATCTCATCATACAGCATGGGAGAGAAAATCCTACCGTAGAACCTCCCAGGGTTTCCAGCCTCTCAGACGGGCTTTGCCTCAGAGAGAACTCCTTGACAGGAACAGATGTGATAACAAATGACCTTTCGAATTGCACCCTAAGAGCTGCTGACCGTTTCCTGAAAGCTGTTCATCCTCTTGAGTTCTTGGCTTTAGTTTGGAAACCTTGAGATCCTGGCAAAAAAGTAAAAAGGGTCAGCAGCAAGAAATAGAAAAATGGAGTGTAAACCCAAAAGAAAGGAGTGCAAAGCCAGAGAACATACATATTTAAAGACTCTTCCTTTGTTTTTAAAGACAAAAATAATAAATTGAAATGCAATGCCAAAACTCAGCATCATCTTCATCCCCAAATCAAAGAAAAAATTCTGAGATGAGCAAAAGGCTATCAAATGATAATACAATAAATATTGGATTCAAAGCTATTTAATTTTTATTCCAATCCAAATTAAACCAAATGTATAATAGTAGATAATATAATATCCTGTGAGTGTGCTTAGATTTGCTGTGCAACACACAAAACTGTCCTTCCCACTGATAGCTTACAGGGTAAGTAGAGCACACAGAGAGTGCACCTCGGGAAGTCCAGGGGAGAGGCTGTGGATGCAGATGTGTGTCCACGTGCATGAGACAGGAAGAGGGGAGATAGTTTATTTGTTCCTCTTTGACTTCACCAACCAAGAAAGTGAAAAATTTCTCAGCACTGACTTCTTGCAAAGCTCCTTGAAATCAAGACTATGACCATATTCCATGACTGGCATGGAGCAGAAGTCACATTTCGCTCATATGCTCACTTAGGTTTGTGTTGGTGACTTCAGGCTGCCTCTACTGAGTCTTTGGGGGAAAAAAAGGGCTGAAAGAAAAACAGTGTAGTCACTGGCATTCCATTTTTAAGGCAAGTTTGGGAAAAACGTGGCCCTGCTAATACAATGATATGCTCCATCTCATTCATTGCCTGTGAGAGGCAGGAAAGAGAAAAAGGGGAGGGGTAAGCAGGAGACGGTATGAGACAGAAAGCAGAAGCAGAAACAAAGATGCAATATTGGGAGACAAAATGAAAGGAGGGATGACATCAGGGAATGTTCACAAGATGCCTCTTCTTACATTTGTTAAAATTAAACACGCACACGAACCATAAAGCTGAAATGAAAAGCACAGGCAAGCTTATTTGGTTTAATCCTTTCAAGCAGTGAAATGATTTTCTCTATGATTTTTTTTCCCTGTCAGTTCCTGTCATTTCCTTGCAATGCCTTCTCCTTTCTCACTTGTCTTTTCTCCTTTTCCTTTTCAATGCCATCTTGCTTTGTTCCTTTTTCTTTGCTTCTGTCTGCTTATTTCTTCCTCTTCCTTTCTTCTCTTGCTCTCCCTTTTCTTTTTTGTCTTGCTCTTGCTCTCCCATGTGTTCTCTGAGCACATGAAAAACATGAGCACAAATAGTCGAAAAGCAATCTTTTTCCTGATGCTCCTTCTCTATCCCCATGTGGTTTTGACTGTTGTAGCTCTGTTAGGTTTTAAATGCACATGGGGAACACACTTGTAGTCCCATGTGTTTTAGAACTATCTACAGTAGCACACTGCAGGAAAAACATGTGGGAAGGGAATGTGTCAGAAAAGTTTCTTGTACTCCCTCCAACACGTGGGCCACATTTAACAAGGTCAAGGGACAAGTGTGGCTCACAGGCATCAGTTTGACCAGTACTATAAAAAGAATCACGCATTCTACTTTCTTTTACCTGCACACATTCTGCAGTTAATCACTCACACAAATACAGCTTATGGAGTTTCTATTGATCTACTTTTATTTTTAGGCTAGATGATCAGTTTAACATATTTTAGGAACAGATTATTATATCTTTATTCCTGATTTGACGATTCCAAGATAATGAAGGATATAAATGTAACAGAAGGAACCCTTTTTTTCTTTCCTTTGTCTTCCCTCCTGCATGCGAGCACTATGTACGCTGTGATCGAGCAGACAAGCGTATGTATGCCTGTTAAGCTGGCTGGCTATTCCTAAGGCAGAAAATCTCTGCCGAGGGTTCCTTCTAAACTTTCCTGATACAACACCAAATCCACAAAAATGTCTGTGAACTGTTGGTTCATGTTATGCACATTTTGACACCTTTCAGCTGGCTTTCACAGATTTTCAAAGCACCTGTTCCTATACAACCTGTCTTTTTGGCAGCAACCTGTACCAGTAAACCCCTGACTTTCTTCCTTCGCTCAACAATTTCTAACAATGTACCTGTCAGAAAATATAATTAAGTGAAAGAAGGCAAATGCTGTTCAGCTCTCCTAGACATTGGACCACACTTGCTGCAGAAAAAAAATGATTCGCATTGTTACACAGAACAACAAAACTGTTTTTCCCTGCCACTCATTTCTTAGGGGAAAGGTCCAGCTCACTTGCAAGTGGGCTGCTTGCCATGTGAGCAGATGGGCATGGGGTTTGACAGCCAAGAAATGATAGATCAAATTTTGAAATTTGTTGCTCAGTCTTCACTCTAGTAGTTCCTAATTGGCCTCAGTGGAACTTTATTGCTGTAAAAATGGTCTAATGGCAACAACATTTGACTGAACAAACACACATCCCATGTAGGTGCTGCAGGCAGGCTTCCTGGCTGACTAAATCAGAATGACGCCGTCAGCGAATATCTGTTACAAGCTGACGTAGTTCTCTAAGGTTAATGTGGTCCTGGGTGAGCATACAGTGGAGTTGAAGGGAGCATCTAATGCTTACTTTGAAAGGTGGTCTAAGATACAGTTTTTTGTCTCTAAAGATCCTTTTAATAAATATAACCATATAAACCAAGAAAGGGTTCACTTATGTTTTATAATAAGCATAAGGCAAGAGGAGGGAAGAGGTTTTTTCAATGATGTACTGTTTTTCATACATTATCTAAAATTGCTATCACCTGTATAACAAATATTATTCAGGATTTTACATAGAAAATTGACCAAAATTAAATTATATTTGACTGCTACTAAGAAATGAAGAAAATAAATTTGCTTTTAGAAAAATGTTGTTTCCCATATTTCTACATACTGCTATAGCAGTATACATTCACCTCAAAGTTCTGTGTACTCAGTGAAAACATAGGATGTGAAAACAATGCAGATTTATCCTTGATCTCATTTATGGACTTATACAGTTCTGGGTTTGTACCATCATCAATTTGAATTATTTCTGATTAAGCGTTCACTTTACCTACAAAATAGAGGCTTCTTAAATTTCTTCATATTGGTTGTACACAGCTTTGGAATTTAAACTCTGTCTTTCTGTTGTCATTTAGACCATATCAGCATTGTATTAACTAATACCAGCAGTTGCAAGACAGGATCTTACATTTTGTTTATATTGTCATTGGAATTTCTCGCCTTGTACCTCTTTCTTCTCTACATTTTGACAGGTTATTGATGCACTTGCAAAAATAGTTGAAGAATTCTATGACTGCATCAATAAGAAGTGATTATAGTTAGTGTTACCCTTAGAAAATACATTGTATTTTTAATAAAATTGCAGAAACAGAAAAGATGAAAAAAACCTTTATAAGCATCTACACAACATATTTCATCCACTTTTTCAAGGAAAATAAAGCAATTTTCCAGCGTCTCTTCCAGTTTTTCTCCAGCACCTTAGGCCCAGTGCTATTTGGTACAGGCAGATTAGGGCAGCTGATGATTCCTATTGATTTAAATGTCGTGCTAGGAAGCCTAAATCCCCAAGAGCAATAGAATCTCCCCTATCACTATCCTACTGCTTATTGACCTAATTCACTAACCAACCATCAGGGTTTTCTCTCACAACAAATAAATCTTGCATGAAACAGACAGTACATGCACACTTGTAGTTTTCAGTGGTGTTGCCAGTATAATAAATTTAGGGTCACCAAAGCATTTCTCTGTGTTTTCTCTGAGTGATCATAATGTCATTTGCTACTTAAAATGAACAGAAACCACAATTGTATTTTTAATAGCAAAACTACTTCTACAGTCTGAAGTAAACTTGATGTCGTATAAACGATGCAGACAATTCAGCATGTGTAAAATTCCATGTATTTCAATGCTTTGATTTGCCTGTAAGTTGTTGCTGAACAGGTTCGATGGCTGCAGTATTATAACCACTAATTGAGATACTACTTAGACATAGTGTTTACTGCTCAAAATTCTGTTAATTAGTAAATGTCCTCTGTTGTTAATTGAGCCAAACAAATGAAGAATGAACCAGGGTTTGTTATGTTACTCTGGGTCTCACAGGGTGGTCATTTCAACTAAAACCTAAAACTTTTAACTTGGTACTCTGTAGATGCCTCTGCATCTGAATTCACTCTTGGTGATTTTACTGAGTTGAACAACAAGTTTTTTTATGTGTAAAAGCCAGGACTCTTAACTTAGTGGTTCTGTAAAATGTAGTTGTCACAAGATATGAAATATGTGCAGCAGGAGCACACAAAAAATACACTATAGATGTTAAAAGAAAAAAAAGAAAAAAAACACTCTCATAGACAAATCTGCTTCAGAAGAGAGGCCTAATTCTGCTCCAAGTAAAGTTAATTAGAGCAACAGCAAGGTCCTAAATTACTAGTGCTCTCATCAATATCAAGTTAAGCTTTTATCAATGTAATTTGAAGCAGTATTAAAAGCAATAAGTGCTAATTTATAATTGTTGATATTATCAAGGCAAGATCCTTTGCAACCATACATAACTGTGCCAGATTTTTATCACACTATGAAGGTTAACATAAGTGTTACAAGAAACATCAATGAGCTACGTACACTACGTTTGCTTTTGGTTAGATAAGTATGCTTTGTAGTAGTTGATATTCCCTCTAGATAATGGATATGGGCCAGATTCTCTGCTGACACAAAGCAATATAAGTAATTTGAAGGCAGATATGCTGATTTACACTAGCTGCAGATTTAGCCCAATATCTTTAGATGCCATAAACCATCTTAAGTAAATCTGTTTCCTAACTATTACTCAGCCATTCCTCACTGTTGCCAAAAGGGAACTGTGAATGCCAAGGTCTGCAAGATTTTATTTATCAAAGCTTCTTTTAAGGCATCTATCATTTCGGCATGCAAGCCTTGCTTTATGACCAGAATCAAACATTTTCATGAAACAGCAGGTCTAATTCTAGCAAAAAATGCCACGTAGTGCTCATTCTTGCTGCAATATTACAACATCTGTTTCAACCTTTTTCCTTCCTATGAAAACCGTTTGTTACACTAGCAGAATTAGATACTTTTGCTGCTTGATACTGTGAAACTGTACAAAGAGAATTTAAAATGTTATATCATGTATCTCTAAATACTGGATTATTGATAACTCATTTTCTGTATTTCTGCTTTTATCTAATTTTATAGGAAGCTAGCTAAGTGCAGAGCTAAGAAAATCACATTTCTGTTTGTTATATAATATAAA
>WBMZ01014888.1:0-32938 GCA_013400975.1 Atrichornis clamosus
TATATATATATATGTATTATTAATTCCCAATAACTTGACGCCATTTCCTCTTGTCCTGTCCCTTGTTCCCTGGGAGCTGAAGCTGACTCCCACGTGGCTACACCCTCCTGTCAGGGAGTTGTGGAGCGCAAGAAGGTCCCCCCGATGTGACACAAACTATCCCCAGACATGGCCCTGTCCCTTCCCTGCCTCCTGCTGAGTGCAGGACGTGTGGTCACTCGAGGACCTGTGGTGCCACCTCGCCCAGAGGCACAGGCCCCTGGCAGGTGCCAGAGCAAGTGATGGGGGCTCTCAGGCCACGCAGCTCTGGCTGCTCAGAGGGCAGCACTGGGAAGCTCCAGGAGGTCCCTACAGATGGTCAAGCTCTCTGGGAAGGGGGGAGCTGGGGCCACTGCAGGTCCATTAAGTCCCCAGGCCTGAAGCAAAGTGACAAGTCAGTGTTCTCCTTGAGACAACCCAGAGCAGTTTATTTGTGTTCTCACAAAGATCCCGCTCCTGGCACTTCAAGGAAAGTGAAAAGTGGAGTTGCTCTGTTTGAAAACCCAAACAGCAGCTGCTGCCTCAGTCACAAATCTCTGTTCACAGCACAGGAGGCCCAGAGCCAGCTCCAGTGACATATCAGCTTCTTCCAGAGAGAGAAGATAAAATGGGCAAACCCATGGGCATTGCTCAGCAGGAACAGTGGATCCCGAGATCACTGCAGGTCCTCCACTGGCGCAGCTGAATCCCTGTGAGGATCCGCATCACCCACCCACCGATGGATCTGCACAGCCTGGTCAGGGACCCCTGAACAGCTTCCTCTGCAGGATGGCTCCAGAGCTCAGTGCAGACTGGGAGCAGCCTAAAGAACAGCTTCCTCGTGGGATGGACTGACAGCCCATCCTCCTTTTGCCGTTGCTTCCAAAAGCGCAGGATTAATCCCTCAGTTCTCCTCGGGGAAGAGCCCAGTTGGTTCTCCACTGGAAAGGGATGATCTGGGAGGGGCACAAGGGAAGACACAGGCATTTCCACATGATCCGACTCTGTCAAAGGCACCTGGTGCCTGTGAGGGAGGTGTGGCTGCTCTGAGACCGGAGCAGGTGACACTCAGACCGACTCACTGTGGGTGATGTTTGTCATTGGTCACCCTGGCTGCCCCAGGCAGCCAAGCGACAGCAGGTCCGTGCAGCTGGTGGCTGCTTTGTAGGCATATCCTACTTATGCAAGTGGTCAGAGGAGTCATGCCCCAGGCTCTGGAGAGCATCCCAGTGTGCTGTCCAGGTGTGCTCTCCACGGCTGTAACGGGACCAGGGCTCCAGTGCCGTGGGACATGTCCAGTGCAGGGAGATAAACCACAGCCCGTCAGGTGCAAAGAAACCTCCGAGGGAAGCCGCCAACTGCCAGTACTTTAGAGGCATCTAAACTAGCTGTGCCAGCTCCAGAGAGTGCTCCAGGGCCACTGGCACGGTTCAGAGGAGCGTCCTTTGTGGCCGTGCCCAAGGAGCAGGGAGCGACAAATATGGAGCAATTCAGTGTGGCTGCACTCATCAGGCCATGGGGGTCTGGGCTGAACTGAGCAGAGCTGAGCAAAAGAGAGAGGTGGGGTCCTCCTCCCTGGGAAGACCAGGTGACCCCTGCACCCCTCACACTTGCTCCTGCCCAGGATGAAGCTCAGGAGGAAGCGTTTCTGCAGCCCAGCTGGAATGGCTGAATGTACGGTGAAATCACAGAATCATCATGGAATCACAGACTGGTTTGGGTTGGAGGGTCCCTAAAGCCCATCCAGTCCCAACCTGTGCTATGGACAGGAGCACCTTCCACTAGACCAGGGTGCTCCACGCCCCATCCATCCTGGCCTTGGACACTTCCAGGGATGGGGCAGCCACAGCTTCTCTGGGCAACCTGTGCCAGGGCCTCACCACCCTCACAGAGAAGAATTTCTTCCTAATGCCTCCTCTAAATCCCTCCTTTTTCAGTTTAAAACTATCCCCCCTCCTTGTCCTGTCACTCTCTGCCCATGATAAGAGAAATACAATTAGTGAAGTTCCAATTATGCTGCAATTCCCAAGTGCAGCATCAGGCAGGCAGAGAATGGCTGTCAGGCAGAGAAGGGCTTCAGAGCATGGAGCGAAGACACCAGGACTGGGTCCTGTAACCATGTCTCCCCCATGGACAGGGGACCTCCTGCCCAGGCGTGTTCCCTGGAGCCAAACCCCCGTGGTGAGTCAGAGGGAAAAGCTCTCCGTGTGCTGATCAGCCAGTCTGGCGAGCACCTACGCGGGCAGGAATGTGCTCCTGGAGCAGGACACCCAGGAAAGGCAGGGCCAGGGCTGGCAGCCCCTCCTGCACACGGGGCACCAAGTCACCCACAGCCATGTGGAGCACGGTCACACCCCTGGCTGTGGGCAGGGTATGCGCTGCCTCACCCACGCATTGCACACGCACTGTTACGTGTGTCCAGGCTCGCATGGATTCACCCACACCTTGCCACATGCACTGTCACATGTGTCAACACTCACCTGGAGTCACCCACACCTTGCCACACGCACTGTCACGCGTGTTCACACTCAGGGAGTAACCCACACACAAAGTCACACCAGAGCCCACACAGTCACAGTGTAGCCCACACAGTCACACCGAATTCCACAGTGTCACACACACAGTGCCACACACAGTCACACCAGAGCCCACACAGTCACCCCCTCCTCGAGGCAGGTGTGCAGGCTGATGGGAGCACGTACCCCGTCACAAATGTCCCCACGCACACCCATGGCCAACACCTGTCCCTCTCTGTCGGGCCAGGCATGGCCAGGCATGGGTACAGGGAGGGGCAGGCTCAGTCCCTGTCCTGTCTAGGGTGCAGGGACAGCTGCAGGACGGTGGCTGCAGCTCCCCAGTCAGCCAAGGGACTCAGCCAGGCAAAGGCAGATGCAACAAGCCCAGATCCATGGAGAACTCCGTGGCAGCTGGGCCCACAGGCAGAGCTGTCCACAAGCAGCTGTGCTGTCACAAGAAGGTGGTGATGGAGTCCAGAAGCCTCATGGAGAGATGTGTCCCACGTCTTGCACCAGTGCCCCAGCCCCTGCCACCCCATGGGTTCTTGGACCCACTGTGGCTCTGTGGTCACTCCAGGTCCATATTCCAGGTGTGCTCCCGTGTGTCAGCACAGGGCAGGGCCTCCCAGGGGCGGGGAAGCGAAGGATTTAAATTGAGCCCTTGCCTCCACTGCTCACCTGGCTGGGAGTCGGCAGGAGGAGGAGGAGAAGGAGGTGGAGGAGAAGGAGGAGGAAGAAGAAGAAGAAGACGAGGAGGACCAGAGCCTGCCAGGGATCCAGCTGCTCTGGATACACATCCAGCAGGTAGGACAGAGCCCACTTGGGGGTCACCAGGGCCACCAGGGATCTGCATGGGATGCGAGAACGTCGCCTCTATCCCAAACCCCTGCACAGGGAGTGGGTGGCTGCTGAGGCGTTGCCCCGAGATTGACAAGCAGGAGATCTCCAGGCAGAACTCGGTCCTTTCTGGGAAGGGACAAAGTGACCGAGTGGCACCAGGGCTGACTGGAGTAGCTGCTCCATGCGATGTGTTTTGTGTCGTCAATGCTTCAGCTGAACAGGGATGTGCAGGGGAAAGAGCCGGAGCTGCGGGACCCGCCTGAGCCCGCCGGCACCCGGGGCCGGAGGCTGTGGCTGGAGCGATGGGGCTCGCTGGGAGCCCGGAGAGGAGGTCGTGAGCGAGTGCTGGGCCGGGGGGACTGTCGATTTCCCTCCCCGGGGCGCAGGCAGGGCTGGGGACCCCCGCGCTGTTGGGCCACCCCGGCTCTCTCCGGCTGGAAAACCGCTTCCACTGGAGCCTCTTGGGCTGGGCTGCTGCCACAGCTTGCAGGGCCAGCCAGCCCCTGCCCCGGGAGCTGCGTTTGCAGCCCAGCCCCGGCATCAGGAGGCTGATTAGAGACCAGCTAATGACAGAGTGCAGTTGGGAAACGGCTTTGCAGTGCAGGGTGTTCACACGACATCCGTGTCCTACAAAGGTGTCGCCGGCTCCAGGGTGTGACACAGCACTCCGGGACCCGATGCCACCCCAGCAGCAGCACCACAAACAGCCCGTCCCCTCCCGGCTGCATCCTCGGAGTCGGGCAGGGAGGGAGAGAAGCTGCTGGTAGGGACTGGAGGCACAAGGTGGGACAGAGCCACGGGCAGGGTCCCCAGAGAGCAGGGCTGGGCTGGGACTGCTGGGATAAACCTCTCCCCCATCGTGATGCATCTGCCCCGGCATCAATCCGATATTTAAATGGATCAAAAGCAATGACTCAGAGACTTTCCAACCAGTTAGGTAAACAGTCAGAGACTTAAGCTCTGACCCTGATAATGAGTTAAACATGTCATTAATGTCAGTCACCGCAGTTTACGGGAGATGGGTGTTCCCAAAGAAATGCTTTGGGTTTCGATTCTGCTGTTTTTACAAGACTGTGGCCTCATCACTGCACAATGTTGGAGATGCTGAAAGTTTGTTTACAGGGCTTTCCGAGGGGACCAGGTGACAGCGCGTGAGACATCCCGTGAGTGGGTGGCATCCCTGCCCATGGCAAGGGTTGGAACGAGATGGGCTTTAAGATCCCTTCCCACCCAAACTATCCTGGGATTCTGTGATGATTCTGTGATTGCTACACAGACCCAAAATGTGGGGGAATTTATTGGAATTCTCATGGAATCAAAGAGAGGAGCCAGCACTCCTCTGACAGCCCAGCCCAGTTTTCAGGACAGGAGGGTTTGGGATGGGGTTCGGGATCTCTGCTGACCCAGTGGCCTTAGAACAAGCAGAGACCCAGAGAAGCCAGAGAGCCACCTGAACTGCAGCAGTGGCAGAGGGAAGGTCTCTGCCAGCTCAGCCCCACTGCTGCCCGTGGATCTGACCAGCCACTCGTCCATCCCTAAGACCATTCCCATGTCCTGTGTCATGCCAGGGTGGTGTGGGATCACAAGGCACCCAGGAAGAGCCCCACGGACATCCATGTGCCAGGCTGTGCCTGTCACCCTGTGTCCCATCACGCTCAGAGTCAGTCTGAGAGCAGCCCTGGGCCAGCCAGGGCAATGCTCTCAGAGGGCAGAAAATGCACCAGCCAGCACCTCTCTGAGGCTGGTGGCATCATGTCAGCAAGCCACTCTGTCTCTTGGGAAGTGACCACCTGAGCTTGGGAAGTGACCACCAGCAAAATCTGCCAGCTCCAGGGCAGCCCCAGGGAGCAGGGAGATGATCAGGGAGCAGGGAATGAGCAGGGAGGGAGCAGGGAGGTGAGCAGTGATCCTATCTCGCTCTGGCATGCAGTGGCATCAGCCCACGAGCAAGTGGTGGTTGCATCACCTAGGAACAGAAAAGTAGGGTGGCTGAGACCACAGGTTTGAGGCTCTGGGAGAGCAGGTGAGTTCTCGGGGGGCTGGAGTGAGGCCAAAGTGTCCACGCTGCTGAGATGATGCTTCTTTGTGTGGTGTGTGTCTGTCACTAACCTGTGACGTGCCCTCTGGCCCTGGGATTGCTCCGAGGGAGCAGCAAAGCCCCAGACCCCACTCCCTGCTTCTCCCTGGGCTCCTGTGACCATCTCCAGGGAGAGGCTTCCTCCACACCCACTGTGAAAACTGCACACACACTTGTGTCTTACCACAGGCTCTGTTTGCTTCTCTCTCCTCAGACACACTCGGTGCCCCACAGGAACAAGACTGTTCCCCAGAGCTGATGCAGAACATGAGTGGACGCCCTCAGAACAACAAGTCGAGCACAGGGAGTAACCTGATTGCAGGTGGACACAAAGAGATGGGTGGGGGTGGGAGTAACTTCATCGCTGGAGTCTTCATCCAGGCCAAGAACAAGAAGTTGAGTATCTACGAAGCCATGATGAGGGGGCAGCTGACCCCAGGCACGGCGCTGGTGCTGCTGGAGGCACAGGCAGCTTCAGGGCTGCTCACGGACCCTGTGAGCAACAAGCAGCTCTCGGTGAAAGCAGCGCTGGCATCAGGACTTATCGGCCGGGACTTCTATGAGAAGCTGCTGTCGGCGGAGGGAGCTGTGACAGGGTACACAGAGCCCTACACAGGACACAGGATCTCCCTGTTCCAGGCCATGAAGAAGGAATTCATTGTCAGGGAACATGCCATCCGCCTGCTCCAGGCCCAGATGGCCACGGGCGGCATCATCGACCCCGTGCACGGCCACCGCCTGCCCGTGGAGGTGGCCTACAAACGTGGCTACTTCGACCAGGAGATGAGCCAGTTCCTTTCAAATCCTGAGAATCAAACAAGGAGTTGCTTCGACCCCAACACCCACGAGAACCTCACGTACGTGCAGCTGCTGCGCCGCTGCGTGCCCGACCCGGACACGGGGCTGCTGATGCTGCAGCTGATGGACAAGGGCTCCGTGCTCTACCAGCTGACCGAGGACGCCCGCAAAGCCCTGCAGGCCGCCCGCACCACCCTGGGCGTGGGGCTCTTCCAGGGCCAGAGCGTCACCGTCTGGGAGCTCCTCTTCTCCCGCTACGTCCCTGACCCACAGAGAGAGGAGCTGCTGAGGAAATACAAGGCAGGGACAGTGACCATCCCGCAGATGACGGCTGTCCTCACTGCCACCATCACCGGGGCAGAAAGGGAAAATGGGGCTCTGGGCTCACCCACAGCCAAAGGCAACAACGAGGTGAAGGCACCACCTCCAGTTCAGGACTCACAGTCCCAGGAGCAACAGTTGAGAAAATCCTTAAAGTCCGCAACCATCCGTGTCACTGCTGGAGAGTTCCGGGGGCAAAACATTTCTTTGCTGGACCTGCTCTTTTCCAAATACATCCCTCAAGGGAAGCGGCAGGAGCTGCTGGAGCTGTACAGGGCAGGGATACTGACCACGGAGCAGGTGGCCACTGTGGTCACCACCATCGTAAACAGAACAGAAGCTGCGAACGCTGTGCTTGTGGCAAATGCCAGGAGCCCACACAGGGCAGGGGCAGATGAGGATGAAGAGGATTGTTCAGCACACCTGGATGACATCTTGAAGTCCACCACCATCGATGTGCCAGCTGGGGAGCTGCAGGAGAGGCAGGTGTCCCTGTGGGACCTGCTCTTCTCCAACTGCATCCCTGAGGAGAAGAGGCAAGAGCTGCTGGAGCTGTACCATGAAAGGTTATTAACTCTGGAGCAGATGACAACAGTTGTCACCACTCTCATTAAGAAAAAAGAATCTACAGGCAGGAAGTTACAAATTACAGTCAAGAGTTCCAACAAGGACACTGTGACAGGGGCAGGAGAGGAGGGTGATGAACTCCCCAAAGAGGAACCATGGAAAACAGCCCTGAAAACCACAGTGGTCGACATGGAGGTTGGGGAGTTTTGCGGGCGCAAGGTCTCTGTGTGGGACCTGCTCCACTCCCATTATATCCCTGAGGAGAACAGGAAGGAGCTCCTGGGGCTGTACGAGGCAGGTGAGTTAACCCTGGAGCAGGTGAAGACCGTTGTCTGCACCATTGTGACCAGGGCGGCGGCAGCAGCAGCGGCCGCAGCAGAGGGGGCAGAGCCAGCAGCCCCTGTGAGTAGCCCCAGGGCAGAGTCGGTGGTCACAGAGCCTGAACCCACCTCCCTGCATGGGGACAGGGCCTGGGCAGCGACTCTGAAGGCCACCCCAGGAGATGTAGCAGTGGGGGAGTTCCAGGGCAGGCAGGTGTCCCTGTGGGACCTGCTCTTCTCCCACTGCATCCCTGAGGAGAAGCGGCAGGAGCTGCAGGAGCTGTTCCGTGGGGGGACACTCCCCATCCAGGAGCTGCTCAGCACCACCAGCCGCCTCACCAGCGACAGCCATGAGAGGCACCTGGCGGCCCTTCCCACGCACACCGTGGATCTCCTGCGCTCCGAGGGCTCCTACATCACGTTTGGCCCGTCCCAGGAGCACAGGGTGTCAGTGTGGGAGCTCCTCTCCTCCAAGCAGGTCTCTGAGTACAAGCGGGAGGCACATCTCGACACCTTCCCCTCGGGAGGGCTGATGGTGAACAGAATCACCATCACCACCACTGTCACCACCGGCTGCCAGCACGGGAAGAGCCACCCACAGCACCACTAACACCGACCCCGGCACAGGAGGGTGTTCGGCCCCCTGGGCGTGGCCTGGGCACCTGTGGGACTTTGCTCTCCACATCCCTCCATGTGTCACAGCGGTGACAAACCCGTGTGTGGAGCAGGGTGGGCGTTGGGTTAAACTCCTGCTGTCTCAAGTACAGCTGTGCTGAGATTTCTTTTGCCCAGCAGAGCTTTCCTGGAGGGGTTCTGGAGGGGTCCAGGAGCCTTGGGACTGCGCCGTGCACACACAGGTACTGACCAAGGACAGGGACATGTGGGGCCAGCAGCAAGTTAGGTGGGCTGGAGAGTGCCCCAAATGAGAGAAGGCAGAGACCCCAGTGTGGGGGCTGTGGACATCACCACCCAGCCCCAGGAGAGCCACAGAGGGACATACACGCCCTGTTCAGGACAGCTGGGACCCCAGCCCTGCTGCACAGTGGGGGCAGCATGCAGGGCTGTGGTGGGACATTGAGCTCTGACTTGTCCCTTGACTCTGCTGCAGGATGGGGCCACAGAGTTCTCTGGGCTGCAGGATGGGGCCATTGGGGTCCCTGGGCTGCAGGATGGGGTCATGGGGGTCCCTGGGCTGCCAGAGCTTGTGGCAGGGGAGCACTGAGGGAGAGGGACACTGGTGCCAGGGCGGTGACACCTGTGACCGTGAGAGGAGGCCAGGGGCACCCACAGGGGCAGTGGTGCCTCCATGGGGCATGGGGACACTGCACGCAGGGCACGGGGGGCTGCTCCACAGAGGGAACGAGAATGCTGGAAATTCATAGCAAGGGAGCAGAGAGCAGGATGCCATGTCCTGAGGTGCTTATTGCCCCACCTCATTGTCCCATCCCATCCCATCGTCCCAAGTCATCGTCCCGTCCCACTGTCCCATCTGGTGAGGACTCAGAGAAGCACAAGAATGATGAGACACAGGGAAGGAGAGGGAGGATGAGTGGACTGCTGGGATGGAGATGCCCAGGGTGGATGGCACAGCAGCCATGTGCTCCATGTCTTCTCCAGCCCAGGGACTGTGGGTTATTGCCAATCCAGCACGAGGCCAGTCGGGACAGAAGGAAGGAATTCTGCACACTCCAGATAGCTGAGCTGAGGAATTCCCTGCTGCAGGATGTTCTGGGAGCTAAAAGTTCCTGTGGACTCACAAAGCATTTGGAGGAAAGTCCATCAGGACTACTGAACAAGAGAAGAGATAGTTGTTTCTGTACTTCCCATAGCCACCAACACCCGGGGGCCGTGCCCGTGCCTTGTCCCCACACCGTGTCCCACACACGGGCCAGTGGCTGATGCCATGGATGGGACAGACCGTGACACTGCAGTCGCCCCCGCAGCCCTGCTCCTGGCAGGGGTTGGGCACCAGCCTGTGACACTGGCACTGGGATACACCGCGGGGAGGGATGGGGTCGGATGGGGAGGGAGGCCTCGCAGCCAACGGTGGGGAAGGGTCTGCGGGGACTCGGTGCCAGTCCCAGCCTGCCCGGGGAGCCGAAGCTGGGAGGGCTCCAGATGGCTCCGGGGACTCGGGTTGCACTCCCACAGGAAGTGCTGGATTTCCAAAAAAGCAGCTGAAAGAAAACAGGAGGTTGTGCGAGGGGAGAGCTGAATACATTTGCATAGTTAAAAGCTCGTTGCATAACGGGACGAATCGGAACAGTCTCCGAAGGCTCCCGGGGGCACGAGGAGAAAGGAGGGGTCGAGCAGTGAGAGCCCCATCCCTGCGGGAATGTCGCACCACAGCGGATGCGCCGGGAAACGCCTCGGTTTTGTGGGATAAGAGGGGGATGAGAGCAAAAGCCCCGGGACGGGACCTGACCTGCTGGAAAATGAACAGGAAACCAGCAAATCCCTCGCTGTGCCCACGGGCGTGAGTGGGGAAGCAGGGGGAATGCCCATAGCAGATTTCCCTGCTGAGTGGTCCCAGAATCATGGACTCGTGGAATGGTTTGGTGGGAAGGGACAGTAAAGCTCTTCTCATTTCATCTCCCCACCATGGGCAGGAACACCTTCCAGTAGACCAGGCTGCTCCAAGCCCCATCCAACCTGGCCTTGAACACTCCCAGGGATGGGGCACCCACAGCTTCTCTGGGCAACCTGTGCCAGGGCCTCACCACCCTCACAGGAAAGAATTCCTTCCCAATATCCCATCTAAAGCTACCCTCTAAATCTACCCTCTTTCAGCACAAAGCCATCCCCCCTTGTACCCTATCACTGCATGCCCTTATCCAAGGTCCCTCTCCAGGGACCCACAGGGGACATACATCTCCCCAGTGGTGCCTTTGAGGGACATGGTGCCAACCCAGCCCATCACCCCTTTGATGTCCCCCAGCCCAGTCCATCGCCCTCCAGGAGCCCCCCAGTCCACCTGGACACTGCCAAGGGGGCTTGCAGGGCGCTCCCAGATCAGCTGCCAGCGGCAGCTCCTGCCTCAGGAATCTTTCTGTGGAACAAGCAGACTCTGTCCTACCTTCTCCAGCAGCTACAAACGTCCCGTGAGTGTCCAGCCCAATTTCCTCACGTGCAAACCCCTCCATCAGCCAAACCACACTCGCTCCTCACTCCCTGTTTGTGTCTGATAAGGCTGCCCTGGGTAATCTTATCTCCCAGCACATCTGTCCTGCCAGAGCTGCTCCTGCTCTGTGTTCCCTCAGTTGTCTCTGCCCCTTTTCCACAGTGGATCCAGGGGTTTTGGCATGGCCGGAGCTCGGGCTGCACACAGAGCCCTGTCCAGCCCCTGGCACCACCTGCCCCTCTGGGGACACATCCTGGGGCAGCTGAGAATACGCCATGGCCTCGTCACCCAGAGCCCACGTCCCTCCTGAGGCCGCTGAACCCGCACAGGCCTTTTCCTCTTTAATCACTTCCACATTGGGGCCTAATTCATGGCATAACTGTTTGTTCAGTGACTCCAGGGCATGACTGTGCATTCGGGCCCATTCCTGATGGTCCCATGACTGTTCCTTCAGCTTCAATGTCACCTGTTCCAGCCCTCTGTGCTACCTCAGCTCAGCTCACTCACCTCACCTGGTATTTATTGACAAAGCTTTGATAAAAATATTAAATCAATTTGGCTCGGAGAGCCCATATTTTCCCTCACAACTGCCCTTCCAGCACACTCCAGTCTTTGAGGGGCAGACAGGGCATGGAAGGGTCTCTGTCCCACCTGAGCAGCTGCCAGGCTGTCACAGGGGACAGAAGTTTCCTTTTTGGCTTCGCTGCCGCTGGAATCTGCTGGGGAGTGCAAATCATCCTGGTTTGTCCTAACAGCACAAAGAGGGGGTTCAGCAACCTGGGGTGTCTCCAGCACCTTCAACCCAGCTCCAGGGGTCACACCTGACCAGCTCCATCTGTTGCGTTTCTCCTCATGAAAGGTTTTACCATGAAGATAAAAAGGAACAAACCAGACTGTTATGATGAAGTTTTGCCCAATTTTCCACTGAACTGGTTCCACTTCTTTGTCTTAACTAAAGCTCAGAAAAGTGTTAAATGTTGCTGGGGAAGTCCCTGGCTATGACGTGACAGCCTGAATTCCAAACAGCCAAGAGAGGATCCTGCAGCCCAAAGTCCCTGGGCTGGGGATCGTGGTGTCCTTCCTCCTCATCCTCCCGGGGTGGGAGAGGTTCAGCCAGAAGCGTGACAAGGACTGTCCCCTCCCCACCTCACCAGGAGCCCCCACATCCACCAGTGTTCCCAGGGCCAGTGTGGGGAGCGAGACAGGGGCCCGGCCAGCTCTGTCTGGGGACAGGGCTCCTTTGGGGGATCCTGGGGAGGTCGGAGTCCTGGAGAGCAGAGGGATCACAGAGCGACAGGGCCTGGAGGATCCAAGCGGAGATTTCAAAGGGAAACCACAGCCTGAAGAGCAGGGAATACCCTGTCAGTCAAACACAGAATTCGGGACATGAAGGCTGCAGGCTGGGGACCCCTCAGCCACACACAGCACCGGGTGTGAGAGCTCTGCCAGCCGCTGGCCTCCATCCTTGTGAATGGGGCCAGGAGTCAGAAGACCCTGAGCAGGGCCCTGTGGAGCAGCACCGAACCCTCCCAGGAGCTGCCGAGGGCGGGAGGTGACAGCGTGGGCTGACACAAACCAGGTGCCCTTTGTGCGTGACCAGCCACAGGCAACGGGCAAAGTCCAGCTGGCTGTGTCCAAAATCCAACCAGCCTGCTCCAAAATCCAACCAGCTGTCTCCAAAATCCAATCACTCTGCTCCAAAATCCAACTGGCCTGCTCCCAGATACAATCACTCTGCTCCAAAATCCAACTGGCCTGCTCCCAGACACAATTGTCCTTCTCGAAAATACAACCAGCCAGCTCTGGTGGGAGCAACTGCTGACAGTGCTCCCAGCGCCCTGACCTCCACCTCCCTCTGTCGTCCCTGCCCTTAGAATCACAGAATCATGGAATTGCTGAGGTTGGAAATGCCCTCTGAGCCCGTCGAGTCCAACCATTCCCCCAGCACTGTCAATGTCCCCAGGTGCCACATCCACACGGCTGTTAAATCCCCCCAGGGGTGGGGACCGCCAGGGCTGTTCCAGGGCTGCAGAGCCCTTTCCAGGAGCCTGTTCCTCAGCCCGTGGCCTGTCCCGTGGTCTGTCCCACATCGCGTGGCCATGCTCTCCCACATGCAGGGTGACCCATCCCTTGCCTCGTTCACAGCACAGCCTCTCTCCCCAGCTCTGCCCCTCAGCTGCCATTCCTTGCATCCCCCTGCTCCGAGGGCGGATGAGCTTCCCGAGCAGATTCCGACCATCCCATTTTTAGCTGTGGCAAATTCCAGCCGATGCCCTCATCCAAGCAGCACCCACGGCTCCCGTGGTCAGCCTCACCTCACCGCCTCAGGAGCCGCACGCGCTGGCTCCCTTCCCGATTCTGGAAGCACTTAGGGAAGAGCTGGAGGCGTGTTTCCTGCCCAGCAGGAGCACAGGCAGGGCTCCTGGAACGAGCGGGATGAGCCATTCCAAAGGCTGCAGCCCCTCATCCAGCTCTCAGTCCCGCCCTGTGCCCCGGGGGGATGGTCGGGATGTTCTCAGCAGCACCAGCTGTGGAAGCAGTTCCAGGAAACTGCTCTGCCCCTCTCCCAGGATTGTTCTGATCCCGTGGTGCTGGATTCCCGGTGACCTGCTCCCCGCTAATTTACACACCTGAGTTCCCTGCTGACACCTGCGGTCCCACACCTGCGCAGGTCACACGTTGGTGGTGCTGCAGGTGAGGAGCTGCAGAATGGAAGTTTAAAGCCTGGCACAACTCAGCCATACAAATGGATCCTGAGGAGTCATGTGCTGGCCACGTTGGCCCTCAGAGTCCATGGACAAACAGCTGAGACAGATGGAGCAGTGGGAAGACATTTGCCAGATCCACGGAGCCGGTTTGGCACCTGAACCTTCAACCTCGACACAGTGCAAGCTGTGCAACAACACATGACATCATCACATCCCAGCCCCATCCATCAAACACGGATAAAAATAGGCACGCGCCAAGAGGGGCCTCCCTGCAGGGAGAGGGGAAGGGAAACAGGGAGCTTCCCCCAGCCCTGGCTCCCTCCCCACAGAACTGGTGCTCCCGGCTTGCGGGCAGTGCTGGGGGAGGGTCCTGCTCTCAGGGAGTGGTGATCCCACTGCACAGGCATTCCTGCAAACTTCAGAGCCTGCAGAGCATTCTGGAAAGGGATAAAAACAAACCGACCCTGAGAGGGATTCAAAAGTCCCCCCAGACTCCATCAGTCTACAGTCAGAGCATTCAGGGGGATCCATACCTGGGACCCACATTAAATAAGGCAGGAGCTCTGGGATGGCTGCACATTCCTGTGGGATAACCCCCTCTGGACCTCCACACTGGGAAGCAGCTTTCAGACCCTCTGCACCTCTCAGCCCTACCATGGCCAACAGCACAGTGGGGTCTGGAGGTCACTGGCCAAGCCCCAGTCCTGGAGCCAGCAGTGCCCAGGGCACCTGGGGACAGGGGTGCCAGGAGCTCCAGCTTCACCTTCTGAGTGCTGCCTGCCCAGGGCAGCGGAGACAGAATCACCCCCAGCAGCAAATCCTGCCTGCCTGGCCTCCCACACACCGGAATCCTGGATGGAAGCCAAAGCCTGAGCCTTTAGACCCGTTAATGTCACTGCTGAGATGCCCAAACTCCTTAGGCAAGAGGCCTGGCCCGAACAGAAGCACTGAAGGTGTTCCTGTGCTCAGGGCAGATGGAGAGGAGTTTGGGGAAGGACTGGTTGATGGCAGCACAGCCAGGTGAGCTCTCCTGCCAGCAGCATTCCCCCTGGTGCTCTGCTGAAGGAGGCATTGGACCTTCCCAGTGTCCCTGACTGCTAACTGTGCTGGGAGAAGGTGAGATCAAGCAGAGGGACAGCCTGGGAGGGGCTGGCAGAGGGACAAGACAGAGTCTGGGACAAAAGGTCTCTGCAGCTGCCCCACACCAGAGAATTCCCAATGGAATTGGCCTCGTAGGGACTGGTGAAGGAAATGCAGCCAGCTCCTGTACATGAGAATCATGGAATAGTTTAGGTTGGAAAAGCCTCCTGAATCCATCGAGCCCAACTGTTCCCCAGCACTGCCAAGGCCACCACTAACCCATGTCCCCAAGAGCCACATCCACACAGCTGTTAAATCCCCCCAGGGGCAGGGACTCCACCCCTGCCCTGGGCAGCTGTGCCAGAGCTGGAAAGTCCTTTCCATAAGGAATTTTCCCAATATCCCACCTGGACCTCCCCTGGCACAGCTTGAGGCTGTTTCTTCTTGTCCTGTCCCTCATTCCCTGGGAGCAGAGCATGACCCACCCCCGGCTGCCCCCTCCTGTCAGGGAGTTGTGGAGAGCCAGAAGGGCCCCCCTGAGCCTCCTCTTCTCCAGGCTGGGCCCTCCCAGCTCCCTCAGCTGCTCCTGGTGCTCCAGCCCCTTCCCCAGCTCCATTCCCTTCCCTGGACATGCTCCAGCTTCTCCATGTCCTGTATCTGGGGCCTCCAAACCTGCCCCAGGACTGGAGGTGCCCCAGGAGTGCCAGCACAGGGGTCACTGCCCTGGGCTTGTGGCCACACTGTGGCTGGTACAAACCAGGGGCTGTTGCCCACCTGGACACACCTGGACACTCTGGCACGGTTCTGCTGCAGAACCTCTGGCTCCAGGCAGGCAGAGCCTGGGGCTCTAGGTGTAGGCACAGAGCAGCCTGTGGGTCCCATGTCCCTGGGACTGCAGCCACGGACAGGAGTTGAGCACAGGCTGCTTGCACTGCCGCTCTCGGAATTCCCAGGGTCACTGCTCCCTGTCAGAATTCCCAGCTGGACTTCTGGGAGCAGCCAAGGGCAGGCAGCTCCTATGGGAGGTCACGCTCAGCACGGGAGTGTGGAGGCCACCAGGACTGAGCCCATGACGTGAAGTCCAGGACAACCAGAGCAGGAAGGACCATGTGACTCCTGCCTGGAAAGGGACAGCAGGACAGGTATCACTGCTGTGTATCTTCCAGCAAAAAAAAATCCATGAGTGGAACACTGAGGATGAGGAGGTGGGGCATTGGGACGTTGTCTGGACTGGGATGACAGGCAGTGATGGCACGGGAGATGGTCACTGCTGTGGGAACAGCCACTGCTCCTGCACCTGTCCAAAGAAACCAAGGGTATCCCACACCAGGAATGCTGCACTCAAAGTGACTAACGTTGAACAGGGAGATCCAGGGCCCAGCCAACTCCTGCTGCTGGATGGGATTTATGTGTCTCAAAGAATCTTAAAGATTCCTGTAGGAGCTGCCAGGCAGGGCCAGACCAAAACATAGGGTCCTCCAACCAAGGATGTGTCCAGCATATGGGTGACAACAGCAGAGTTCCCCAAAGCACCTGTGAAGACCAACTGCTTCCTCCCCAGAAAGCCGGGAGCAGCTCCCCAGCTCGGATCTGAGCCCACCATGTCCCTGCATCCTAATGTGGCCCAATGTCAGTAGCAGATCCCGAGAGGAAAGGCACAGGGACCTGAGCAGGGGCTGAGCCATGTTCCATCAGCTGCAGCTCCTGGCAATCCACGGCGCAGAGCCTCTGGAGCCAGAGGTTGCATCTGCGTCTCTGGCTAATAGCCCTCAATCAATTTTTCTCCCACAAATTTGCCTAATGGCTTTTAAAATCCCTTTAAAATCTACTTGGGCCGCTGCAAACGCCCTGTGGCAATGAATCCCTTCGTGTATCACACCGAACACTCACCCCAGGGAACAGTAAAAGATTTCCCTCATCCAAGTATTCCACAGCTCCATTGAGCATCCCAGCTACCACTCCATGTGGAATGACATCCCTGGAAAGAACAGGCAGGACAGGTGTGCTCTGCTGTGTTCCCCAATAAACGAAAAGGGAGCTGTAGAAGGAAGATAATGTGTGGAATGGTGAAGAGCTGCTCCCCGTGCCCTCCCCACGCTGTCCTCGCACTCTGGCCCTGCGTGTCCCTGGCTCAGGTGTTCTCCTGAGTAACTGATTTCACATGAAAGCTCGTCCACACCTCTGCCACCCCTCCCTGTGCCACCAGAGCCGGCACTGGAGCTGAACCACCCAGAAACTTCGGTAGCATCAGCAAACTCTGCCAATTTCTGTTCACCCCTTTTCTGGGGGGTTTTTGGAGGTGATGAAAGGCAGCTTCATAGGGAACTAGAGTCAGCGAAGGACAGGAGGTGGCCACGTGAGTGCTACTGGGGTCTGTGAAGATGCAACAGATGGGAAAGGTGCCTGGGTGTGGTGTGTGGTTTGTGTTTGTTTCCAAGCTTTTTACTCCTTGTCCTTGAACTTATTCCCAGACGAACTTTTGACTTCACTGTGATAAGAACCAGGGGTTGACTTCCCTTCCAGCCCTGTCTGGCACGCACGGGACAAGGTCACCCACCGTGGGAGCTTGTGGCACCTGGCACAGACACGCAGCACAGCAGGGTGACGGGGGGTGGGTGGGTGCCAGGAGGCGGCCGTGGCCCAGGGGTTGACAGTGTGGGGGCCTCGGACAGGGCCAGCACGGGGTCCCACTGACACACTGTCGCACTGACACGCTGTCACACTGTTATTCTGTCACACTGACAGCCGACAGCGGGGATTTACCCGGGTGGGCTCAGACATGGGGCCCTCTCAGTGCCCACAGCACTGCCCCAGGGCTGTAGTTGGTGGCACCAGTTACTCAGCTGTCACAGTCAGAGCAGCCCAGTCGGTGGCCCAGCAGGACCCCAAGGTGGCCCACACCAGGAAATGCCTCCTGTTCCCTTCTCCTGTGTCAGGGCCGGGATGTTGTGTATGATACCTGGTGTGCACTTCCCGTATCACCTCCCCCAGACCACCCTCACCATGGTCCCCTCGGTTAACCATGACGGCCAAAAGAGCCACAGGTTGGAGGGGGAGGACGTGCCCAACCCACAGGCGCCAGTGCGGTACAGAGGCAGGGTGGGACGAGGAATGGCCGGGCTAAAATAACTGGAGACGGCCAGAAAGGAAAAAAAAAATCCAACGAGCCAGAGACTTCCCAGTGGAATGAAAACATCTGTCGGGCGCTGGGTGGGGGCTGCTGCAGCCGTTTCGGGGTGCCCAGAGCCCGGTGAGGGGGTCCTGCAGTGGTCCAGCCCCTGGCACCCCGCGCGGAGCAGTGGCTGCTCGGGAAGATGCCGCGGTGGCCGTGGCCGTGGGACGGGCTGCGGGGATCGGGGAGGAGGGGAACCTCCCGAGATGGGGCTGGAAGGCGCAGCGGCGACGGGGAGACTGGGCAAGGAGGCACCACCGGGATGGGACAGGCCCGGGAACGGGGCTCCGAGGGGTGGGACGAGCCCCGGCGCCCCGGGCGGGGGCAACCCGCGGGTGCTAGGGACGGCGCCGGGTCCTGCGGGGAGGGGGGAATGAGGACACGGACACACACTGGGCTGCCCCGACGGCGGAGCGGGGCGGCCCCAGGGCAAGTCGAGCCCGACGACCCATTTCGCTCGGTGGTGCTAGGGGTGCGGAGGGTGCGTGTGGTGCCGGAGGTGCAGAAGGCGCCGGGGGCGCGGGCGCCCCTCCCGGGGGGGCGGGGCGTGCGTGGCCGCACGTCCGGAGCGGGGCGGGACGAGACCGGGCCGGCCCCGCGCGGCGCCGGCAGAGCGCGGTGGGGCTCGGAGCCGTGCGGATCGGTGCGGCGCGGCTCGGCTCGATTCTGTTCGGCGCGTATCAGCTCGGCTCGACGTGATTCACAGTGAATCGAGTCGGACCAGAGCGGTTCGGCACAGTCCAGCACAGGTCGACACAGTCCAGCATAGCTCGGTACGGTCCGGCTCGACACAGCCCGGCACAGTGCGACTCGCGGCGGGGATGGCGGTGCCGGAGCCGGACGCGCGGCTGGCGCAGGAGAAGGAGGAGGAGAGCGAGGAGGAGAGCGAGGTGCTGGAGGAGAGTCCCTGTGGCCGCTGGCAGAAGCGCCGCGAGCAGGTGGGAGCCGGGCGCGGCGGGACGGGAATGCCGGGGGGCGGCCATCGGAATGCCGGGCATGGGGACGCCGGAGATGGGGATGTGGTTGCCGGGGGATGGGGACGCCGCCTCCGGGCCCTGCGGGGCCCCGGCAGTGCAGGGCGCCCAGCGCGACCCCTCCCCCGCGGGAGCCCATCGCTGGGGCCGGGGCGGCCGCAGCCCCCGGGCACGGGCGACGCCCGCAAGTGCCCAGGGCAGGACGATGGTCGCGGCCGGAGAGCGATGCGGGGAGCGGCTCCGCGGGGAGCGAGTCCCCGGGGCGGCCGGAGGCGCAGGGAGGCCGAGGAGGGTTCTGAAGGGACGGGGAGCCCAGGGCGGTGTGTGCCGGTGTGGAAAGCTGGGCTCGCCTTGCCTCGGTGCGGGGTGTGCCGGTGCGGAGAACCCGGTGGGGGAGGCGGGCTCATTGTGCCCAGGTGCGCGGGGTCAGGTTCGGGGACCGGGGTCATTGTGCCCAGGTGCTCGGGAACTGGGCTCATCGTGCCCCACTGTAGGGAGCCAGGCTGGCCATGCCTTGGTGCGGATGCTGGTGGGGGGTACCCAGTTCAGGGAGCCGGGTTTCACCATGCCCTGGTCTGGGGTGCCTGGTGCGATGGGCACAGTGCGGGGTGTCTGGAGCACCGTGTGGAGTGTCTGGAGCAGGGAACCGGGCTCATCGTGCCCTAGTGCAGGGTGCCAGGAGCGGGAAGCCGGGCTCATTGTGCCTCACTGGGGCCCCGGGAGCTGGGCTCGCCATGCCCCTGTGTGGGAAGCCCCGGTGTGGGGAGCCGGGCTTATCTTGTCCCGGTGCGGGAAGTCCCGGTGCGGGGAGCCGGGCTGTGCCACAGCACAGGGCTCTCTCTAGTGCCCGTGGAACCAACCGTGCTGGGCTGCCCACAGCCCTCCCGCGGGGCTGCCACAGGGTCCCGAAGGGTCCCCAGGCCGAGTCCTTGAGCTGTGCCCGGTGGCAGCAGTACAGGTCTCTGGATGGTGACCTCGGGGTGCTGGCCCGGAGCTCCTGCCGGGACAAGGACTTGCCGGGTCAATAGTGGGGTGCTGGGGCTAGTCCCCACAGCCTGGCCTCCAAGGCTAGAGAACCCGGTTCCTCCTCTCCAGAGAAGGGGGTTGGTTCAGTTCAGCTCATCTTCCCGGGCCAGGGCCCAGCATCAGGACCATCTCCCGCAGAAATGGGACTGGAGTCACCCTGTCTCTGTCAGGGCACCTAGGAACGGGGACCAGAGTCCGTGGGTGAATCCTGGCCCCGGGCAAGGGGCGGGACAGCACTGAGGGAGAGACACGTCACAGTCACTGTCGGCGCCTGAAGGGGAAAAGGCCCATCCAAGGCCAACCTGTTTATCTTCCCATTATCTCCCCCTCCCCTGTTCAGGATCCTGCCCCAGTGTTCAGCCCTGCCTGCGGCTGCATCTCCCAGGCTGAATTCCCAGTCTAGGCTTTGCTGAGATCTTGATAACCTGCTCCTGTCTGATAACCTGCCCCTGCCAGCGCCGTCAGCACCTGCCCTTCTGTCCCTCGGTGCTGCCAGGTGCTTCCACACCCACACATCCCCTTCCATCCCTGTTCCTGCTCCCCCCCTCTCTCTGGCAAACACCTTCCCCACACCAGGGTGCCTAACCCTGACCCTCACGAAAAGGACATTGAGAAGCTGGAGTGTGTCCAGAGATAGGAATGGAGCTGGGGAAGGGCCTGGAGCACCAGCAGCAGCTGAGGGAGCTGGGGGGGCTCAGCCTGGAGCAAAGGAGGCTCAGAGGGAACCTTCTGGCTCTGCACAACTCCCTGACNGGAGAGCGCAGGAGAGGTCGGGCTCTGCTCCCAGGGAACAAGGGACAGGACAAGAGGAAATGGCCTCAAGCTGTGCCAGGGGAGGTTCAGGTGGGATATTGGGAAAATTCCTTCCCTCTGTTCTGACCAAATGGCGTCTGACCAAACATTGAATGATGAGGATTTCAACACTAATTTGGTGCAGGAGCTTTCTGGTATGGTGTTGCTGTGGCTGGATCTGGCCCAGGAGGTTCACCCCCCTGTGCAGGTGTGGGAGAAGTGGCAACCCCCCAGTATCATCTCCACACAGGTGCTTTGGGTCGCCATCTCCGTGACATGCGCTCCATCCACAGGAATTTTCTAACTGGAGCAGTGGGAAGGGTGGGTTGGCCTTTCCAAGGCTGAGACAGCTGTTCCAGGAGAGTCGGAGCAGCAGGAAGGCTCCTTGATTGCAAAGTGGAGGAAGTTTTGTGGAAGAGCCATGTTTGTGCAAATTCACAGATGCTTCATGACGTGCAGGAAGGAACCGAGCACTGTTTATCCACTCTCCTCTCCCTGCCCTCAGCACTCCCGGGATTTGTACCAATAGGGATCTCTCCTCACTGTCCTGAAGATTCATTGTAATTATTTATTCCCTGATCTGGTTTTGCCAGAAGAGTTGAGCCCCGCATGGCACCTGCAGAGCTGTGCCCGATCTCAGGTTTGAAGAACATCCTGGTGGGCAGAGCTTGGAGCAGTGCTGGGAGCCTGGAATGCTGACAGGGCACAGGCAGGTGTCCTGCTTGACCCAGGGTGCTCAGCCTGATGAAAAGAAGGCTCAGCAGAGACCTGACTCTCCACAACTCCCTGACAGGAGGGTTCAGCCAGGAGGGGGTCGGGCTCTGCTCTCAAGGAACAAGGGACAGGACAAGAGCAAATGGCCTCAAGTTGTGCCAGGAGAGGTTTCAGTTGGATAATGGGAAAATTCCTCATGGAAAGAGTTGCCCAGCCCTGGCACAGAATGCCCAGGGCAGGGGTGGAATCCCCGTTCCTAGGAGATTTAACATCCCTGTGGATGTGGCACCTGGGGACATGGGTTAGTGGTGACCTTGACAGTGCTGGGGAATGCATGGACTCAGTGGGCTCAAGGGCTTTTCCAATCCAAGCCATTCCATGATTCCATGGTTCTGTAGGCTGACAAGCAGCATACATTACCCTAACGTGTCCATTAATGATGTGAACACAAGGACTACACCTTGTTTTCACGCACAGGGTTGTGCTGGGCCTGCCCTGCCCCCCTAGGAAGAAACCATGTCCCTTCCCAACCTCCTTTACCTGTTTAGGATCATTTAGTCCTCAGGGATGTGAAGTCACAGGTTGCCATGAGCAGTTCAGGAAACAGAAGCCCTTGCACCAGGTGTGAGGAGAAGCAGCGCCGTGGCCCCTGCAGTGTCACAGCCCCAGCCCAGCCCTGTCCTGCCCCTCTCAGTGCTCTCCTGTTGTTTGTGAACTGCTGCTGGTGCAGAATTTTCCATGTGGGAACACCGGGGCTCTTTCAGCCTTGCTTTGATGACCTCATTTACTTTCCCCACCCACCCTTGGGAGTATGAGCAGAAGGGAGAAGAAATTTGGTTTTCTGTTTATGGGAAAAGTTTTGCTCCTTTGCTGGTCTGAGCAGGGGTTGTGACTGAGCCCCAGCACCTCGTGCTGGGATCAGGCTGGTTTATCCCTGTTGATTTGAGTTTCCAAGCCCTCAATCTGGTTGGAAAGGAGGGGTTATGACCAGCAGGTATTTGCTGCTCACAAGTGCTGGTCCCACCACATTCATCTGTCACATCATCCACGTTCAGGCTGTGACTTCCACACCCTCCCTCACATCTCTCCCACCCACCTCCAAGTGTCAGTTCTGCCCATTGTGCTCCCTGTGGGAATGCCCTGGTCCCAGCATGCTCTGGGTCCCTCCGGGCCTTTCCCTTGGGATGAGAGTGGTGTGTGCTGTGGCAAAGCTCAACTGTAGTTCATGGACTGAACTTTGGAGTTGTTCCTACAATTTATTCTTCTAAGCAGCCCTGGAGTTCCCTCTTGCTCATAACTCTGCTGCAGCTTTCAACGTAGGATTTGCTTTGGAGCACCCTTGGACTTCAGTGAGGGAAGGGATGGGGCATCCAGAGGGGCCTGGACAGGCTGGAGGGATGGGACAGAGAAAACCTCCAAGTCCAACAAGGGCAGGTCCTTCACCTGCGTCAGGTCCCAGCATAAACACGGGATGGGGGGAATGACTGGAGAGAATCCCTGGGGAGAAGGATCTCGGAGTGCTGGGAGAGGCTGGCCATGCCCCGGACATGTGCTCTGGGACCCCAAAACCCCCCGTGCCCTGGGCTGATCCCCAGCATGGGCAGCAGGAGAAGGGGGGATTCTGCCCCTCTGCCCTGCTCAGGTGAGACCTCACCTGCAGAGCTGCCTCCAGCTCTGGGGTTCAACAGCAGGAGGACGTGGAGCTGCTGGAGAGAGTCCAGAGGAGGCAACGGAGATGCTTTGAGGGCTGGAGCCAGGCTGGGAGAGCTGGGAGTGTTCCCCTGGAGAAGAGAAGGCTCCAGGGAGACCTGAGACCCCCTTCCAGGGCCTAAAGGGCCCCCAGGGGACCGGGAGAGGGCCTTTGAGGAGGGGCCGGGAGGGACGGAACCCTGGGAAAGGCTTGCCACTGGTAGAGGGCAGGGTTAGATGGGATATTGGGAAGGAATTCTTACCTGTGAGGGTGGTGAGGGACTGGCACAGGGTGCCCAGAGCAGCTGTGGCTGCCCCATCCCTGGAAGTGTCCAAGGCCAGGCTGGGTGGGGCTTGGAGCACCCTGGGATAGTGGAAGGTGTCCCTGCCCATGGCAGGGGGTGGGACTGGGGGGGGGGTTTGAAGGTCCCTTCCTATCCTACCCATCCTGGGATTCTACAATTCTAACTATGAGCTTTAACTCATCCAGCACGATGAAAGAAGGGAAAGAGGGAAACAGTAATATAAACGCAGAGAAGAAATGATGAAGCAGGATTTAAGGAAAATAAAGTTATATTAAAAAGTCAGTAAGAGGGGGAGGTTTTGGGGTGTTGCTCTAGGTTCCACAGATCAGATAACGAAAACAAAATATGGAAAAATGGTGTAAGCGCTGGAATCCCGTGAGGTGCAGGGGGTTCCCATTTTTAGGCATTAATGAGGTTTGCAGTTGGCAGCAGGATTGCCGGTTCTGTGGTGGATGATTTGGGAAGGCTCCAACTATGCAATATCTGCCACAGGGTTATTTTTAAAAGCCGCTTTGTTGCCAGCCATCCCCAGGGATCTGGTCTCGGAGCGTGTGGAGCTGTGAGGAGCTTTTCCAGTGCGGGGGGATCAGCTGGAGGACTTGGCTCCTTCTTTTCCTGTCATCTCTTTTGTTCTTGCCCTTTTCTGCTTCTGCAGCTTTTGTTTGCTGTGGGTGAACTTTGCGGGGTGAGTTTGGGGTGATGCTGCTGAGCTCAGCTGATCACGCAGGTGAACTTCCCAGAATTTGGGTTAATATCCAAGACTTTAGGGTTGATATCCAAGACTTTAGGATAATATCCAAGAATTTAGGATAATATCCAAGACTTTAGGACAGTGAAGGCTTCACCCTGACTGCTCTGAACAGGGGTTTTGGGGCACCCCAGAGGCTTCTAACTGAGGTTAAATCAAGAGGAAATTGAATTCCAGTGGAAAACTCACTGGTAGATAAATGTTGCTGGAAGCAGACAGTGGAGTTCTGTCCCCAGCACGTGCTTCGGGGGTCTGGCAAGGAACAAGCCCTGGCTGTGCCAGATTTAGAGTCCTCCCCATCACCCTCTGAGCTCGTGTGGGCGGCGCGGGGCCTGTTCCGGATGGTGTCTTGGGGCCGCTCTCCCCGTGCCACGTTCTCCATTTCACGGAGCCTTTAATCCTTCGGGATCTCACCCGGCCACAACAATCCTGTGCCTTGTTCTCGCTGCTGGGGAGAGAGCTGACGTCAGCCCATGGTGAGGGTTTAGTGCAGGAACTTGTGGTTTTTCATGCAGGAACACGTTCCTTTATCCCATCCATATTCTGCAAGGAATGCCTGGTTGCAGCTTCTTAATCCCCATCCCTATTGTGCACAGGAATGCCGGGTTGCAGCTCTTTTATCCCATCCCTATTCTGCAAGGACTGCCTGGTTGCAGCTCCTTTATCCTATCCCTATTGTGTACAGGAATGCCTGGTTGCAGCCCCGTTATGCCATCTATATTCTTCAAGGAATGCCTGGTTGCAGTTCCTTTACGCCATCCATATTGTGCACAGGAATGCCTGGTTGCAGCTCCTTTATCCTATCCCTATTGTGTACAGGAATGCCTGGTTGCAGCCCCGTTATGCCATCTATATTCTTCAAGGAATGCCTGGTTGCAGTTCCTTTACGCCATCCATATTGTGCACAGGAATGCCTGGTTGCAGCTCCTTTATCCCCNCACAGGAATGTTGCAGTTCCTTTATGCCATCCATATTGTGCACAGGAATGCCTGGTTGCAGCTCCTTTATCCCATCCCTGTTCTGCACAGGAATTCCTGGCTGCAGCCCAGTGCTCCCTGCCTGCTCCAAGGCAGTACCTGTGTCCTGACTCTCCGCTGTTTCCCGAGCGGACGCGGCTCAGCAGCTCCCAGACCGATCCTTCTGCACTCTCCCCCGCCCCTTCCCCCCCCGCCCTCCGAAGTGTTACAATTACTGGCATTTGCCATGTTTTCTTCCCTTTCCTGTCTTTATCCAAGCTTTTTCGGCCCTTTCCCTGCCTTTCCCAGGGGGTTGGTTTTATTCGCAGTGCCCAGACGTTGCAGCCGAGTCCTGCAGGCTCGAGCCCCCTTTGTGCCCCTCGGCTCCTTCCTGCTTTTCCGCTGCTGTAACCGGAGACCTCGAGCAGTCCCAGAGGATTTTGGATTTCACTGCTGAGGCCGGGGGTGTCTCAAGCTGTGTTGCAGGATGGATGAAGCTGCTGGGATGCTGTGGGTTGGCTCTTCTCTGGGCAGTCGGATGGCAAACCCATGGCTGAGCTTCCCACAGGGATCACAGATTGGTCACCAAGGGTTTCCTTGACTTTGCTGGAGCTGCTTTGCTGACGGCTCCGCTGGTCAGCAGGGCAAAACAGGGAAATCAGACCAAATTCCTCCAAGCCGGGCTGATTTCTGTTGGTCACTGCTCTTGCCTGGCCCATGGAGGCTGCTGGGTGCTGCTTCCCGCTGGGCCCAGATGTGCAGCCAGCACAGTCTGGCGTGTCCTGGCTGAGCACTGCAAAGTCTCCCTGGGCATTTGTCCCTGGGTTGGACTGGTGGACACTGGGGGCCTGTGCAGTGGGATGGGGTATGGCCCGGCCCCGGGATGGTGTACAGCATTACCATGGGATGGGGAACAGCAAGCCCACGGGATGGGGCACTGCATGCCCATGGGGATGCGATACAGCATGCCCAGGGATGGGATACAGCATGCCCAGGGATGGGATACAGCATGCCCGGGGATGGGATACAGCAAGCCCAGGGATGAGGTACAGCAAGCCCATGGAAGGGGGCATGGCGTGCCCACAGGGATGGCATACAGAAAGCCCATGGGATGGATACCACCTGCTCATCCTCTCCTTGGGGACCCCCTAATCCTTGGGGACTTCCCACCCCAACCCTTCCAGGCTCCGCTCGCCCAGTGCGGGCTGGCACTGGGATCCTCTCCCTTTCCTCTGGGGTCCTGCAGAGCCCTGTGCCACTGCCAGCCCCATGTCCCAGGTAAGGGTATTGGACTGGGCTGACCCCAGGCTCGTGTCACCTCCCTGGGCAGGGCCCAGGGGGTAAAGCAAACATTGCTCTGGGCTCCAGCAGCAGACACGTGCAGGGAATGGCTTCTCCCAGGAAGTAGCAACCCTGGTACTGCCCTGTGCAGGATCTCTCCTGGCCCTGGTTTGGGCAGTGGAAAAATACTCCTCTGTCCCTTTCCCACAGCAGTGGCTGGAGAACAGGGATCACAGTGTTTGCTCCAGCAGCTGCTGGGCAGGAGGGAAGGGCAGCCGTGGGCATGGAGGGAAGGAAAGGCTTCCAGCTCTCCCACCCACGGGCAGGGCACAGGCCTGCTGCGTTCCTGAGGATCCCTGCTCAAGATCCTGCTGGGAGAGACAGGGATTACACAGGGATGTTCATGCTGTGGCTGCCAGGCAGGAATCTACTGAGGAGGGATAGTGGTTTCCCATTGCCAGAGGGCAGAGTTAGGTGGGATATTGGGAAGAAATTCCTCCCTGGGAGGGTGGTGAAGTGCTGGAATGGAATTCCCAGGGAAGCTGTGGCTTCTCCACGCCTGGAAGTGTCCAAGGCCAGGTTGGACAGGGCTTGGAGCAACCTGGGATAGTGGAAGGTGTCCCTGCCCATGGCAGGAGATGCAAGGGAGGTGAGCTTTAAGGTCCAACCCAAACCATCCTGGTCTTTGGTGATTCTGGGACAGGGAGAGTTCCTGGACAAGGACTGCGTGCCATGGGTGCCCCTCCTGTCCTGGGTGGGGCAGCTCTACCCGTCCCGCTGTGTTGTCCCTGGCTGTGTTTCCCTGCCTGCTTTTGCTGGCCGGAAGCACAGCTGGGCACTGGGGTGGTTTTCCTGGTTGACTGACCAGCCCTGCTGCTTTCTGCCCCAGCTCTGCTGCTTCTTCACGGCTCCAGGATGGAACTGGTCACTGGTACCTGCCTGCGGCTCCCCTCAGCTGTGCCGGTGGCAGAGCTCACCCTGTCCTGTGCCGGTGCCTCCCTGCCCTCAGTGGCTCTGTCCTGCACGGGCAGGGCTCCCCAGCCTGTTGGGCACTGGGCTGAATTAGTGCTGAGATCGTGGGTTTGTGAGAGACAGGATCAAATGCTTCACTGGAGTCAAAATGTTTTCCATCTCGTGCGCTGCCTTCACCTGCTCATTGTGTAACAGGATCGCATGGACAGAACAGGTTTGTCTGGCACTGCGGATTCCTCAGCAGAGCCGCAGGGCTGAGCTGCCCTGCCTTGGGCACCGTGGATGTCCCGTCCCCAGCCCTCCTGCCCCGGGGACAGCTCCTGCCAGCTGAGGGACAGGCGGATCCGTCACCGCCCGGGGCTGCTGGTGGTCCCGGTCCCCTCCCTGGGCACAGAGGGGCTGCTGGTGGCCTGTCAGGTGCTGAACAGGGCCCCAGAAGCAAGAGCGGGGAGCCTGGAGCATGTTCCCAGCTCGGGGAGGGGCTGTGGTAGCTCCTCACCCAGGGGCACAGGGGGTGGTGGGTGACCCCCTCACCCCTGGGGTCCAACATGCTGCTGCCCTGTGGGACCTGCCCCAGCCCTTTGGCCCAGGGATCCCGCGGGCTCTGCCTGTGCTGCCACTCCCTGGCCCTGGCCCTCGGGGACCTGCAGGACACGGCTTAGGTGTCCCTGACTGGGGCCTCAGCCCTCTCTGCTCATTTTTTTTTTCCTTTCCCATGTTTTCCAAAGCGGTTTCTGTGTCGCAACAGCCACCCCTGCCTTGCCTGGGGCCACAGCCAGGGACAGAGTGGCACAGCCTCAGTCAGGGCCAGGGGACATGAGGTTTGGAGGGGGATAGGAGGCATCCCCCCTTCCTTGCTGCCTGTGGGGTGTCCCCGTGCCTGGCACCCCCTGCTCCCACACCCTGAAGGGAGCCAGACACAGCCCTCCCTGTCACCCAGCTCCCGGGACACTGGAGTGGATGGGCCAAGATGGGATTTAGTCCGCAAAGGTGTCTTCCAGGCACAGTGTTCCCTGCTCAGTTGCCTGGCCCAGCAAATCCCACCTGTTCCCAGCGCCAAAGAGAAAACGTCATGGTGGCAGGAGGAGTCAGGGAATTGGTGCACAGTGTGAGTGGAGAATCATGTAATAGTGGAATGGTTTGGGAGAGAAGGGATCTTACAAAACCCCCTGCCATGGGCAGCAGAAACTCCCCTCCCTGTTGTTCCCAGCGCCGTTCACCAGCTGCTTTCCCAGGCCCCAGAGCTGCATCCCTGAGCCCGTTCCCGTGCGTGTCTCAGTCCTGGTTGACGAGAAAAGCTCAGAAGGGAGCGATTGATTGGAAGCTGCAACCTGATATTTGGTAAAGCCTCCCTGCTCTGTCCCCAGCGATCATTCCGGGCACCGGCCAAGCACTTTCTGGCAGCAGGAGCTGTCCCAGCCCGGCATGGAGCGGCACTGGTTCCGTGTGGTGCCCACCATGAGCAGCACACGGAGCTGCCAGGAGCACCGGGATAACCACAACCTGCGCTGCTGCCTTTTGTCCCAGTCAGGCTGTGTGGAAAATGCTGCGTTTATTTATTTATGGAGGCCGGGCCAGAGCTCGGAGCGGGAGCAGCTGGTGGGGATCAGCTTTGTTCTCACTCAGCACAAGACAGAGCATGTTCATGTCCGCACGGAGCTGGGAAGGTTCCTCCCTGTGGCCCCTCCAGGGCTCCCCACCACGTTCCAGAGCCTCCTGGATGCCAGCGGATCCACTGCCCAAGCCCTGAGCACCAGGATGCACCTCAGGCTCACAGAGCAGCTTGTTCAGAGCTGGGAGGGACCACCCTGGACTCCTGCTGTGAGTCACCAGAACAAGATGGTCCCTCCAACCCAAAGCAGTCTGTAATTCCAAGACGATTCTGTGATTCCCATGCTGGCTGCGTGTGCACTGGGATCACTGGGAGGGCTGTGGCCACGTCCCTGGCCATCTGTGCTGGGCTTTGTGCGGAGCACGTGGAGCCTGTGCCGGGGAGAACAAGAAACAGAGGTGCTTTGTGTGGCCACAGCAGGAACTGGGCCGCAAACTGCCCAGGTGTCCCCTGCTGAGTGCCCATGGCTGCCCTGAGCCCTGCGGGGACCAGCCCCGGCAGCAGCAGGAGGCCTAAACCTGGGCAGTGGGATGAGCCCCAACAGTGGGACCGGGATCAGGACACCACTTACCTGCCCCAGGAGCAGCAGAGCAATCCCCCTTTTCCTTCTGGCTCCCCGTGGTGTGGCAGATGGAACATGCACCATCCTCTGCTAAGGCTGCTGGGGCCCGAGGGAGGCATGGCCCTGGCCCCAAAGAGCCCCCAGCCCTGTGGGAAGGGGCAGGAGCAGGTGGGGACTCTGGTCCTGCTCCTGCAGGGATGCTTCAGAGCTGGCAGTGGGTCGGGATGCAGCAGGCAGGATGTCTGGGAGGCAGGAGGCCTGTCCTGGGGCAGGGGCCAGAGCCATGTGCCTTGAAGCAGATTTTCCCTAGGCTGGAGTCAGGTCTGGGGTCCAGCAGGGTCCATTCAGGATGTCACCTGCAGAGGTGACACTGTAGAGCTGCTCTGCACGGGGTCCGGGGATGGGGATCTGTGACCTTTGGGGATGAGAAGTACTCGGACAGACCCCAGGGCTGCCCCCAGGCTCCTCAGAACGCTCAGAGAGGATGTTGTGGCTTTGGTTTGTCCAGACCTTCTGGTTTTCCCTGTCCCAGCATGGGTGTTGGTGGCTCCCGCATGGCTGCTGGGATGGGGGGTGCAGGGGGGGTCCCCACCTGTGTGTAGGTGACTGTCACCACCAGTGAGGAGCTGGAGGGGCCGGTGTGGGACCTGCTCCGAGGGGCTGGTTCTCCTGCTCCCTTCGGACCTGGAGCTCCCACAGGACAGGCACCAGCTGGAGATCTGCTCCACACCTGCGTTTCAGATGGAGCCTCCTCCATGGCCATTTCAGGGACCTTAGTTCCAAAACAGCTGTTTTGTAAGACAGCACCATGTTGCCGTGGTTGTGAGAGCACAGAGACTCTGCTCTTCCTGAGCAGGAATCCAGTTTCACTTTGATTTATTTATTATTTTTAATTTATTTATTTATGTGTTTACACTGGGAAGTGTCAGTCATTCCCAAAGCAGCACTGCTCTGTTGGTGACATGGAGGTGATTGTGCAACAAAGGTGTGTTCACAATGTATGTACCAAAGTGGTGGGTTCATGTGGGCAGAAAAGCTCTGAATTCACAGAAATGGCTGGAGGTGGGTCCATGGATAAATCAGTCAGATAAACCAGTAAGGTCTGGCTGACCAGGCCTAGATGAGCTGTTCTTGTGCCAAAGAGAAAAGGAAGTGGATTTTACTTTGTGAGTTGCCTGTGGAGCAGGTGGAGCCATCCCCCCAGACCACCCCTGTCCCCCCAGCACATCCCTCAAACCTTCTCTTTTCCCCCAGGTGAACCAGGGGAACATGCCTGGCATCCAGAGCACCTTCCTGGCCATGGACACAGAGGAGGGCGTGGAGGTGGTGTGGAACGAGCTGCTCTTCACTGACAAAAAGGCCTTCAAAGCACACGAGGTGAGTGACCCCCATGGTGGGGGTCTCTGAGACCCCCCCACCCAGCACCTTGCCAGGTGGGGCAGAGCCGGGCAGGATGGGCTCCTGCCCTCTGGCACTGGGTCTGCCCTTGGCTTCCCCCTCAGAGGCAGCTCCGGTGTCCCCTGGACCCCAAACCAGTGTCCCTGTGACTGGGGCACAGCCTCTCCCCAGTTCTCGGGGGTATCCTGCCCCATCCCAGGACCTGCCACCCCACCTGTGCTCTCTGTGCCCTCAGGAGAAGATCAAGACCATGTTTGAGCAGCTGGTGCTGGTGGATCACCCCAACATCGTGAAGCTCCACAAGTACTGGCTGGACGTGAAGGACTCGAAGGCGCGGGTAGGGGGGCTCGGGAGGCTCAGGGGGAGCAGGTGGGGATCCTCACCCCATTCCTGGGGCTCCCCTTCCCTGTGTGGGGCCGGATCGGGGGGAGCTGACCCCCTCTCCTCTGCCAGGTCATCTTCATCACGGAGTATGTGTCCTCAGGGAGCCTCAAGCAGTTCCTGAAGAAAACTAAGAAGAATCACAAGGCCATGAATGCCCGGGTGGGTTCCTGGGAGCGTGACAGGGGGCCCAGCTGGAGCAGGTGGCTCCATCTGTGTGTCCCAGGGAGGGTCTCTGGGATCCTACAAGGCAGAGCAGATGTGGGTTGCTGCTCCCTGGTCACACGGGGACCCCGCTGGAGCAGGAGCAGAACTCCCCCAGGAGAGCCCAAACTGGATCCTGCTGGCCCCGAGGTGGGGGTGGCTGTGCTGGGTGACACTGCCCCAGGTGTCCCCCCTGCCCAGGGCTGGCATTTGGGGACAAGGGACCGGTGTCACCGCAAAGCCACTGCCCAGACTTGTGGGACTGATCCAGAGCCACCCCTGCCATGGGCAGGGACATCTTGCACTGTCTCAGGTTGCTCCAAGCCCTATCCAACCTGGCCTTGGACACTTCCAGGGATGAGGCAGCCACAGCTTCCCTGGGCAACCTGTGCCAGGGCCTTACCACCTTCACCGTGGTAGAATTTCTTCCCAATATCCTACCAAACTCTGCCCTCTGCAGTGGGAAGCCCTTCCCCCTTTCCTGTCCCTCCAGGCCCTTTTCCAAAGTCCTTCTCCAGCTCTTGTGCAGCATTGAGCTCTTTGCTGGAGTCCTTCAAACAGAGGCTGCTGTTGTGGGACTCATCCCTGAGCCTCAGCAGGGCACAGGTGGATGTCCCTGGCACTGGGAATGGGTGGGAAGGACCCTGAGCCTCAGCAGGGCACAGGGATGTCCCTGTCACCGGGAATGGGTGGGGAGCCCCGTCCTGGCCATGGGTGCTGGCGCGTCCCAGCTGACGGAGCCCTGATCCTGCTCTGTCCCTGCCCTAGGCCTGGAAGCGCTGGTGCACCCAGATCCTCTCAGCTCTCAGGTGAGGCTCCCCTGGCTCCCTGCCCTGCCCCGCAGGGTCCCGGGGAGCATGGGCTGTGCTCGGACACCTTTGTGCTCCCCCAGCTTCCTGCACTCCTGCGAGCCCCCCATCATCCATGGCAACCTCACCAGCGACACCATCTTCATCCAGCACAATGGGCTCATCAAGATCGGCTCTGGTGGGGCAGCACTGGCCCCACTCCAGGGGTCTGAGGGGGTCTGGGGGGTCTGAGGAGTCCGAGAGGGTCCAAGGGGGTCTGAGGGGTCCAAGGGCATCTGAGGGGGTCTGGGGGACTGAGAGGGTCTAAAGGGATGTGAGGGGTCTGAGGGGCCTAATGGGGTCCAAGAGGGCCCAAGAGGGCCCGAGGGTCTGAGGGAGTCAGCAGGAGGGTGGGTATGGGGGTTGTGCAGGGTGTGGGGGGGTCCCGGCCGGGCAGGAGCCCTGGGAGCTGCAGGGTCCCTTTTGGGGGTGCCAGCGTTGGTGTTACCTGTTCTTCTCCTGTGTCCCCTCCTGCCTTCCCAACGTCCGTCTCCGTCTGGCTCTGTCTGGCAGTTTGGCACCGGGTGTTTGCCAACGGTGAGTGTCCCATGCCACCCCGCAGCGTGTCCCCTGAGCCCCCACCAGTGGGGCACCAGCCACAGGGGGATGGTCCTGGGCTCTGCAGTGAGGGGACACCTTCATCCCTCTGGAAATTGCTGCTCCTGGGTGGGAGCAGGGAGGTCTCCTGGGGAAGTGTGTGTCCGGCAGGATGGGGCAGGGGGACACACAGATTCCCCTCGGGTGGGCACACACAGACCCCACCTCAGAACCCTCCGTCTCGCCCCCCCAGCACTCCCGGATGATCTGCGCAGCCCCATCAGGATCGAGCGGGAGGAGCTGCGGAACCTGCACTTCTTCCCCCCGGAATACGGCCGTGAGTGGGGAGGGGCCATGGGGGGCATGTGGGGCCCTGCATGGGCAGGTGAGAACAGGTGTGG
>WBMZ01014889.1:0-16535 GCA_013400975.1 Atrichornis clamosus
CTTCCCGGCGCTCCCCGCCCGCCGCGGCCCCGCCCCGGTACGGCGCGCCGGGCAGGACAGTCCGCGCAGGTCGCCGGAACGCGGGGCGGGGCCGGGTTGTGCGGGCGCGCTCCTGCTTCCCGGAGCGGGAATCCGGGAAGAGGCTTGCCCGATGCCTCGAATTCTTGAGGCTGCGCTGCGAGGGGTTCGCGGCAGATGCGTCCCGGTCCCGTCACCGAGATGCGGGTTTTTTAGGTTCCACACAAAATAACGTCCCATCGGTTTCTTAGGGAGAGAAATCCTACAGGAAAAAGATTTCTTAGGGAAACCACCCCCACAGAATCAGTTAGGTTGGAAAATGCCTCCGAGTTCAACCTATGACCGAACACCACCGTATCAACCAGACCATGGCACTGAGTCTTTTCTAAACACCTCCAGGAATGGTGACTCGCATCACCTCTCTGGGCAGCCCAGTCCAATGTCTAAGCATCCCTTCTGTGAAGAAATTCCTCCTAATGTCCAATATGACCCAGGAGATAGTTGTATTCTACTCTAATGAGATCCTGGTAATTCCCAAATGATCTCGTCCTTGTTGGAGACACAGTGAGCACCTCCCAGGTGTCCTGTCCAGGACCAGATGGGAAGGTGCTGAAGGTGCTGCTCAGTTCTTTTTACAGAGGACTCAGTGAACATAGATACTAGGAGAAGATTTTTAAATGTCTCCTGGGAAGAACTTGGCACAAGAAGAAGCTGAACTCATTTTCTACTTTTCCCCATCTTCTCACTTGCTTTTTCTCCTTTCTTCCAGCTGATGTCTGGAAAATACCTTTCTTTTTTTTTTTTTTTTTTTCCGGGGATTTAGTACTGTGACAGGAGTTAATCAGCTGTGAAAGCTTCTGGACTGGATTTTTGGGTGGTTTTTTAAATTCTTCCATTATTGATTTAGTATCTTGCCAAACCTCTCGATTCTCGTGATATGAAGAAAACGTACCATGGCTTTTCAGAACACAGGATTGTATTCTCGCTACCTTCCAGAGCTGTTTATCTCCTCTTTTTGAACACATGTCCAGTAACATGTTTTTCCCCGAAAGCTTAGACTAAAAGGCTTTAAGAGGCGAGGGCTGCAAACATGACCTCATTCACCTGCCTGTCCTGGAGTTCAAGCACAGGCACGGACAGGGAAGTTGGGCCATGTTGTGCCTGTGTTTCCAGGCAACCATCATGTTAATCAGGAGCATCCAACTGTGCTTGATTATATCTAGTACTTGAAGCAGAAAAGGAACATAAAATAGTTACTCCGGGGAGCAGACTTGCTAAGTTTTATTTGGCTGCCTGGCTTCAGTGAGTAATGCTTTGATAAGGGAATATTCTGGGTTTTGTTGTTATCAATCTCCCATATAAAGATTGCGCAAATAAAGCTTTCATGCCTGGGCTGGTAAATTTGCATGGCAATTTTGCAAATCCAACCAGGGACATTTTATGTTTTGTGAACCTTCCTCTTTGTTTTATTTCTATGAGTTTTGTCTTCAGAGCTTGTATCTTTCTTTTTTCAAGCCATCAGAACCTGACGAGCTATTTTGCCTTCTGCTCAGTGGGCTGCTTTATAGCTAGCTGAGGCATATACTTAATTACATTTTCTATGTATGTGGATACTTTGGTTGTCTGCTGCCAGTCAACAAAATCCTTGTTCTTTCCCGCTTCATACCCTGTGAAGCTCACAAACACATCGGATTTGAATCACGGGCATTGAGATTGGCAAGTTTTGGTATCCTTAGCTCCCCTCTTTCATATTTTGAGACCAAGTCATGAACCCAAATCTTGGGTAATATTCCTTGGTTTGCCACCACAGGTCTCAAAGCAGGCTCACGTGCTGTTCCTAGAGGTGAATTAGCCTTAAATGGACTCCTTAGGGATTCCAAAGCTCCAAAAGTGAAAATAAAATTCAGATGTCATTGGCTAATGATCATCTTTTGTTTGTTTGTCATCTAGATGAAAAAGGATTTTGTTCTAAAATGTTGCATACCTGGCTATCAGTAGATTCTTTTAAATACTGCATTGCTTTATCCTTTCCTAGTGTACTGTGATGGAGCTTTTTTTCAGCTGTATAACTCATGGAAATCAGTGAGATGCTGCCCTTGCGTTTTAATCAAGATGAACTTGAAAGGTGAACATTGTAAGTGGTAGAAATTATTTATAATTTGGTAATAAAAGTTTATGTCTAGCACTCCAAATTTCACACATCTGCTATGTGCTGGCCTTGAGATATAGAACAATTGCAATTGCCTTTACATTTGGCCTGAGATGAAAGGTCATAAATTACAATGATAGAGTTCGTAGTCGTTCCCAGCTCACAAAATTTCCATATTAACATCTTCACCTCAAACATAAATGGTTACAGAGTTACAAAGAAAAGAGTTGTGTTGGCCTTTGTCAACTGAACTTAATGATGGAAGTCTGTGAATCGTGTACAATTGCTAACTCTTAAATATAAAGCATCACAGAATCCTTGTTCAGAGGACCTAATTAAAACTTTACAGTTAACTTTAAAAATGAAATGGGATTTGACACTGACTCATTCTCTCTCTCTCTCTCTCATATCAATGCAATAAAACCCACTTCAAAGTTAGGAAGGTTTTTCTCTCGCAGCTACTTGAAATAAAATCTTTTCCATAGGGTGAGATGGCTACAGAACACAGAATGTGTCAGAAGGAGTGTCCAATTTTGCCTTTTCCTGTGAATTGCACATCATTTATGAAAGTTAAGTGCAGATGAACAATAATGCAGATGACAAAAGAATGTCTGTGGCGGATTTTGAATTCAGCCTAAACAATCCCCAGCTACAACCTGCAGATGAATAAAAGCCACAGTCTTTAAACAGTCCTCACCTGGCTTGCTTAGGGCTGCGTCTTGCTCTTGTTGTCAGAGGCTGTGCTGTGTGCAGGAAACAGATCCATGCCAGATTTGCACTTTGGCACAGTATTGCCAAAGCTGACCTCAGGAGCTGTCGTAGCCTCCGTGCCCTCTGTCCCTTTCTTTCTCCTTCTGGAGCTGTGTTCTTGAGCTGTGATTTGTGCTTCTTAGGAGTCTTCTTCTGATGCTCTGATCGTGAGGAATAGGATATTAAGAAATAGAAGGGTGCAGGAAGAAGCGAGACAAAGAAAGGAAGTATTGGGATGTTCCTCCTTTTCCTCCTCTGAAATCTTCCTGGTGAACAAGGAGCTGTCAGCAGTTCTTCAGGGAGCTGGGGAGACTAATGTGAGAACTAAGCCTGGGGCTTTATCTTTGTCTCCTAGACTTTCAGTTCCGTACAAAAGAAAGGGAAGATCCTCAGGAGCTTTCCGAGTTCACTTAACCCCCTCCGAGTTCCTGGGAGTGCACTCCTTGGCTTCCCCAAGGGACCAGCTTTTTCATGACCATTAAGAGGTCTGATATTCCCCTTTGCATGCATTTAGATTGGGAGAGCGTTTGAAGGATAGCCCATCTGTGCCTATACAGGAGAAGATCAAAGATGTTTTTCTCTGTAAACGAAGCTTAGTTATCCAACATTATTTTCCATGCTATGCTAAGATCATCAGAACTACTGATTGACTGCCATGTTCGTAATTTAAATGTTACTGTATTTTAAAGTTGAACTTTATTCAAAAAGTAGTGAGTTTATGCTACAGATTTTAGATAGAAGAGCCTAACAAAAATCTGTCTTCTTCAACTTCTTACGCTGTGCTCACCACCTTGGGGTGTTCATCTCCTCCTATACGGCTTATGTCACATGATGATGACCTTTTGTCACATGTTTGTCTCTTCTGCTTTCTGTCCAGTTAAAATACGGTGTGACAGATCATGTCAAATTTGTGCTTTCTATTAAGTATGGACTGGAAGCCCCACTTGATTCCTTTTTGCACCACTTAGCTAGATTTTTTCTAAAATATGATGGAATTGGAACAAAGCCTTTTGTTCTTAAACTTTCTAGAATATTTACATTAGAGTAAACTCACATCCTCCATTTTTTCCAGTGTGGAATATCAAGACCCCAGAAGCCTTTTCATGGATTTCAGCAAGCAGCAGATTAGGGATCAAGCCTAAATTGAGTGGGGTTGGTTTTTTTTTTTTTCATACACATTTCAGTATTCCAGAAATTGTAAGACCTAAGCCTGAACCCTGCAATTCTCCCTGTATGGAGCAGCTAGTACAGTTTAAGTAATAGTTGTAATAGGAGCAAATTGAGTTTTATTGACACAGACCACAACATGTATAAAAGAGAAGTGTAGATAACTCTGAAACCCAAAGCATTTGCTGACACATATCAAGAAAAAATACTGGACAATGAAAACATTAAAAAAAGACATTGAGATAATTCAGTTTGTCTATCTGAGTTCCTGGATATTAGCCAGACTGGAAGGCACATGTGCAGGCTACCAAGTCAGTGTTTACTCTGCTGGTACACATTATTGTTGTGGGAAACAGACAAAAATGATGATCATTGTAACTCAAAATACAGAAATTTGATTAGATGAAAGCAGTTCTTTTTATTAGTATAAATTATTTTTGAAGTGGAGAGGAAATAGGGAAGATGTAGAAAAGTATGTAGTTTGTAAAAAAGTCTCAAATATTCCTAGTTTCAGTGATATTAAATATTTAATCTACTGTTAATCCACAGTGTGAAACTATTAAGTATTTGAAATAATGGAGATTATGGTATAATCACTGCATGCCTTTACGAACAGAAGAGCTCAATTTCTCTAGAAATAAAATGTGATTAAATGTCAATGTTAGGTCACTCAGAGTATTTGGCATCTGGTATTTTACAAGGTCCCCAATTTTTTAGCCATTGACTAAAAAGTCATTATTTCTGAGGTTAAGGGATCAAAATAGAATGTGATTCTTTTGTAATGTAACAACAAAAATGGAAAAAATCAAAAGGGAGCACTAGAAACTGTATATATATGAAATAAACAGTTTTGTTAGGAATAGAACAAAAGCATAAAGTTCCGTATTAAGTCAAAAGTTAATTTTTAACGGAGTGCACTCTATGGCTCTCTTGTCTTTTTAACTTTATTATAAATTCAATGGATGCACTAGTGAAAATAAAGATGCTATCTGTAAATATAGATCTGTCAATCTGGTGTGACTGCCTGTGACCCAGTCCCCAGGGCCTGCAGTTTCAGAGGTAGCATAACCTCAAACACAGTGTTCAGATCTGATTCCCTGGTGTTCACACATGCAAGAAAATACTCCTATATACTTTAGTCTTGTCTGCTTTTCCAAGAAAAAATATACTACCGGAAAAATTATATAAAACAATATTGAAGGTTTGGTACTAACCCTTCCAGATCTGCAATAACAGGTTTGAAGGAATGTTTTCTTCTAGGAGAGGGGAATGATGCAGGGCAACTGACTCACTGTTCCACAGTCTGGTTTATGCCTTTCAGGCAAAACTGCCATCTGTGCCATCAGTGCAGCTCCACCAGTCCTAGGAATTGTAGGAGCTTTAGGGCAAAAACCAACACCCGTCTTTTCTCACTCACCTGATCCTACCTAGAAAATTGAGAGGGCAGTAGCATAAAGAGCCTGTAGCTATCCAGACCACCTGTCATTAAAAATTGCGACTTGGTACTGCTGCTGGACCTGCATGGATGTTGGAAACAGAGGAGAATGCTATGAAAGTACTCAACATAGGCAAGGTTTGTGACTGTGGAACTGCAAAGGTTCAAAAGCCTCTTCTGAGCAGAAGACACATGATACAGAAGCATGATCAGTCCTTGCAGGCTTTTGTGGCTAGGAAGGTGTTGGCAACGTTGCTGTAAAACGGGTTATAAATCCTTATGACTTGGATCATTAAAGAACTACAGCTCTCATTACTCCTCTCTGCTCTGCTCTACATCAGCAGAGGACTTCATTCTATAAAGAAGAGGAAAAATATCCTCTCTGCTTTCAGGAGAAACTGTAAGGTGAAGAAGCACACTGTGTTCACACGCCTTTCTTTGGTTCCTTGTGTCGTTTCCAGCTCCGCTGAGTGACACATGCGCTTGATTTCCTCCACGACATATGTGCAATACTTCAGTCTCACCTCATCCATGTCATTTTTTCAGCTACTATGTTTTTCCTGTGCATTTACCGTCCTCATCCAAATAACTTCCTTTTTTTTCCTCTTCAAGTTTTTATTTTAGGGGTTTTTTACCCCCCATGGCTTTCACCTTTGTGCCTGTCTACTTGGGACTGACATTACCAATTGATTTCACATAATGCACACAGGACAGCCTAAATATATTTTTCTGTCTCTGGATTCAGAGTTTGGACATTAAAATCAATGCCTTGGAGGTGAAAGGCTTCATTGTCCATAAATAACTCTTGAGCTACTCATTTTGGCTCCTCAAACAGGATATCAACAATGGAGTATGTCATTTGGAAGAAGAAATTTGAAAATACACATGCTATGCTCACGTGCGGAAGTTTCCTCAGTTGGAAGGAATTCTAATGGAAACGGGGCAATAACAGTGGGTTAGTAGTTTCACACAAAATGGATAAGGAGATTTTAAAATTTTTTTTAATATAATAAAGAAATATCTATGATAATTTTGGCCCTTTATTGAATAATGAATAATACATGAATAATCACGTGCTGTGTGAACAACTCGGGGCTACACCAGCACACAGTGCAAATTTCCAGTTTGAAAGGAGCGAGTCAAGTGTGGGACAGGTTAGTCCAGAGATGAAGGGTCTGTTCTCGCTTCTGCTGCTGAGCTGCTCTCAAATGTTAAGACAGGTCATGTCACCTCTCCGTGTCTCACCTTCTCCTCTGTAAAACGAGAAGAATGATATATCTGAAGTGCTTTCACATCAATGGGTGAAAACTTCATATATTAGGAAGGTATTATTAATATCCTAATGATGCCGTGAGAGGAAGTGATCAATAATTATTTATATTTTCCTTTGCTGTTTAGGAGGTATTTATCTACTGACTGTCTTTTCTACAGTCATAAGCACAACAGCTGAGTATTGTAACTTTCTTGCAGAACATACAAGTCTTTTTGTATCTATATGATATAAAGATGAAAAACAGGTTAAATTCTAGTATGTCATTTCTCTCAAGGCTGCAGGGCCAAAGTCAAAGGAAAATCTAATGATTTACTGCATGAGCAAGTGCAAAATCTATGCATTAATAAATTCTGCAGGGCTGTATATCTATACTTTACTCATACCATTTTTTAAGCTTGATTTTTTTTTTTTAGAAATTAAAATAAAAAAGATTTCTTTCAAAAAATTGCCCCACATCAAGTAATCTATGTTTAAGGAGTTGTGTATTTATTTTTAAAGTAACCTCATTACTACCAGAGTACTTTTTCCTTTTGACAGTAAAACAGAGTGCTTATCTTCCATATTTTCATAATGAAAGCTCCCAAGCACAGGATCCTGTGGCAGATTTACAGCCTGTGAGCAGCAGAACTGACAGGCATTTTAATATGAAAGGAGATATGATGTCTTTAATGTACAGTGATGTCACTTCTAACAAGGTAGAAGCGTGCTTTTTGCACCACAATCACCATAAGAAGTGAAACCTGTCTGCTTCGGGAGTCACCTTTTAACCCAGGAAAAGGTCACAAATAATAGAAAAAAGACAGGACTCTGCTTACTCAGGTGGAAGGGCACACTGATGTTGGAGGAGCAAGGCTATTGTGGATGTGCATTATCTCCAGGAAGTTGAAGCTACAAATAGTCTGGCTAGGGCTAACCTTGAGAACAGAAAAGGAAAGGATAATGAAAATCCTCGAGGGAGTGTTAAACTCAAAGCTAGATTGCCTGTTGACCACCCTTTTTCCTTTTATCCAGCATTGATTGGACCTAATAACTTGAAAGTGATATTGACAGCAATATAGTCCACCATTAGCTGGACACATGATTATTTCATTGAAAGAAAGGACAGGAACCCAGTACCAAAACCTAGGTATTTCTTTCTACATTAGATCAGTGAATTTCCTACTTTGTCTAGGAAATATTTGCCAGTGATTTTAAAGGCTAATTTAAAATGTGCATTTCTTAGATGTGCTTCCAGCTCCTGACTGAAAGCCTTTATCATGTAGTTCTGAAGATGCAGCATATTTAAACATCATATAAGAGAGCATAAGATTAAAAGGCCATATAACAAGAGGCCAAAATAACAAGAAATCTCAAGGCCCAATAAGTATATTGTGTTAACATTAGGCTGGTGACTTTGGTTAAAGACAGGAAATTAAAATACATTCATATATATATATATATAGATATCTATATCTCCTCAAGAGAGTTGCTTCTTCTAAACTAAAATTTCAGAAAATCGGCTTTGAATCTGATGTCCTTTGGTATTTTGGCAGTTTGATCTTGAAGGGATTGTAATAAGGTGAAAAAGAACAACATAAGAAGTAATTACGTTGTTCTCTATTATCTTTGCAGAAATCCTAATTTTAAATGAAAATGGTTTTCAGGAGGGTCTGAACCATCATGTTTTCCTAACTGGGGTGCTGGGGCACAGAAACAGTGATATTGAAGTAAGGCAAAATAAGGAGGAAATCATAGTGTGGGCCAGTCTGTATAATGTTGTCCCCAACAAGGAGGAAATCACAGTGTTGAACAATTTCTATGGTGTTATCCCCAAAATCGATGTCAATACAGCTGCATATCCGTGCATCCTGCAAAATCAGAAATGAGGGTTGACTTTATGAGGATACCTGTAGTATTCCACAGCTAGTCCCGTGTCGTTTTGAATTTAATTGTTATAAATTAATACATTCTTAGAGGTGATTGGTTTTAATTGACTTTGAAGCAGCAGTCTCCCTTCATCCCTCTTCAAAATGGAGGGAAGAGAAACTGCATATTCAAGTTTACATATAGAAATAATCAAGTCACTGTTCAGTTGAAAATGTCAGAAATACTGGCAGCATCAGTGAATTCTTCTCCCCTGTTCTTCCAACAGCAGAGAAACATTTCAAAGATAAGCCCTGTGTATGCTTAGAGAGATGGTAATATTTTTGTTATATTTTCCAAAAAGTAGAAATACTGGGAAATGAGATGCTATGTGATACTGCTGTAGATCCATAGATCCCTGGAATCCCAAAAATTAAAGATCTGTTGTCATTAATGTAAAGTAATGGTTTGAGAGGGCCTGTAACAATTTTTAAAGGTCCTCTGTCTGGAGAGGAAAGCAGCTTGACAGACACAGGTTGTGAACTGCTTCACTTTCCGTGCCACCTTACATCTGTCAATATATTGGCTATGGAGCTCTGCCGAGGCCGGTCTCCAAAGGCAGACTGTCACATTTCTCAAAAGATAAAACATCCCTAAGGGTACAAAGCATTCAGGGACACAAGCGGAGAGACAGGAGCAGCACTGAAACTCTAACATTTTATGGCTAAGTTCAACGAGTGAGCCCTTTAACGGATAATTGAATTGATGAAAGGCTTACAGGTGCCCCGATTAAGCTTGTTCCTTCTCCATATGTAAGACTCAGGACAGTTTAAGCAAAAATTGAAGAANACGAGTGAGCCCTTTAACGGATAATTGAATTGATGAAAGGCTTACAGGTGCCCCGATTAAGCTTGTTCCTTCTCCATATGTAAGACTCAGGACAGTTTAAGCAAAAATTGAAGAAGAAATTCAGGAGAGAGACTTTCATAAGCTCTTTGAAAATCGGTCTTGCATGAAAAGCTTGCCATTTGTTCACACAAAGAATCCTGTTGTCCAAGAAGTACTATTTGCAACAGCCTTTTTTTTTTTTCCCCTAACTGAGGATTTGTAAATATTTTTAGAACATGTCTTGCTGCTTCATGACTCATTCCCCTTACGATCTTTGGTATTTTTCCCATTTGTGATCATGTAGCATCCCTGTGGCATATGGTCACCTGGGAAATTTTTATTAGGGATGAAATTAAGGGATTTTAGTTCTTTTTAATGATTCTTGGAAGACAGGAATGTGGAAGAAGAGTGACATCAAAGCAACATTTTTCAATCTACTATATTACATCAACCGATCCTGTTTGTCCTTTCCATGACGTGTCCCTCTATTGTATCTTTATTCATAACTGAATTGAAAATTGTCTGGGGAATGTGCTTTGCCTCTGCACGTGCTTGTCCAGTGCCAAGTGCAAGAGCGTGATGGTCCATGACTGGGATCATTAGGTGCTATGATAATACCATTTTTAAATAATTGTATGTTGGACCAGGAGCTCATAATTTCCTGCTGATGAAAGAGAAAATAAGGGCTCCTGCTGAACAGGCAGGAGATACTTAACCAAGTACTTAGATAAGCAAGACACTCCTTCTAGCGTGATGAAAGGGAAAAGGAAGTATGATGTAACTCTTCAAGTCTAAACTTAGATTTAGCACTGGAAGTATTAGCAGCAGGATGCCGTGGCAGTGTGAGGGTACAGTCGGAAGCAGCACTTACTTTTTACAGTTCAGCATTAGATCATGTTCATCTGTGTGAAGTTATGAAAGTTATCATGAGATTTCTTAAATAATCTTAATAGAAATTAACTTCCACAAACTCTACTTCTGCTTTATGAACACTAGCTGTGGTTGGCTACTACAGAATACAACAAGTTAGACATTTTAGATTTGTGACAGGACATCCAGATCTTTTCACTCAGGTTTAAGGGCAATGACTGGAAATGGGCCAATTTCAATCTCTTTTCATTCCTGTTATCCTTCAGCTGTTAAGACAGTAAGGGAAAGGGGCACTCAATTTATACCTCAGCCTATAATTAATGAGTAGAATCAACAGGATGGCAGTGACTTGTTTTCAACATAAAATCCATGGTTTGCTTCATTTTTTGAACACATAACTTCCAAATGTCACCTCTAGAGACAGCAAGTTACCAAGAGAATCGGATGCTGGCATCTTAACTTGGCAGTGCCTATTGTTTCATTTGGTCGTGGGCTACCCAGTCAGGTGACATCTTTGCTAGACCAGGACAGTCAGATGTGGCCAGCTAATCTGCACTAATCATTCTGAGTCTCATGTAGTAACTTAATATGCCTTACAAGTTAGAAGACTTGGCTTGCACTCTCTCCCTAAATATATATATATATATGCTGAGTATTCTGATAGATTTTTTAAGGGAAAAAACTATATTTCATTCACAGTTTATTTTTATTTATATGTATATTTAGTGCAATTACTTATTTACACTACCCTCACAGGTGCATAAAATAATACCATATACTTATTATTTTTTTCCTTTAAATAAGGCTGGGTTATAACTGCAATTTTTTTCTTCCACCCAAACTGTTTTTGGATTCCTTCCACACATGTGGGATCATTCACCATTCTGTTTAATTACCCAGATTGGTGAGAATGTTTGATTTTTTTAAAGCACCTTGTCTTTATGGAGAATTAAAGGTCATAGCTGGAAAACTGGCCATCCGAGCTCAGTCATTTCTAAGTATTTTGTTAATTTTTCCTGGTTAATGGTCCTTTCAAATTCAGATTGCACAGTTACTTCAGACTTGCATCAAACACTCCTCAGAAATAGCAGCTCACAGTGGGAAAAGATAACCTATTTCCTTCAAGCACTGCAGCTCTATCTGTGAACTATTGGCATCACATGAAGATTGATTAAAGTTCTGTAGGCACCTAATGCAAAAGAAAAAAAAAAGAAAAATTGCCCTCCTTGCCTATCAAAGGATAGCTATCTCAAATTCTAGCTGCTTGTCTCTGAGGTCTGAAACCGCCTGATTCTGTTTCTCAATTAGGGTGCCAGTGTTTAGAACAACATCCAGAGGGTGATGGTAATGAGGGACCACATTCCTGGCTGCAGGGGAACACATTACGATTAACCTCAATGCTGGGTCATGCACTGTCCCCTTTAATGAGGGATGCTGGGCCTTCCCAGACAGGTGCATCTTGAGCTGAAGAGTAACATAACCTTTTCTACCTTATCATGTCAGGTGACAGATTTAAACCACCGTGGGCTGAAAAAGGCTTGCTCAGCACTACAGATAATTTAATTCCTCAGTCATCTTTCCTCTTTATCTCCTGTTGACATGCTCCAGACTATAAAACAATGATAGAAACCATGTTCAGATAAACATAAACTTTATGAAGGTATGCAGTGGGCTTTGTGCCCTTCCCCTTGTTCTCCTCTGTGAACTGCAGATCAGGGTGCTCTTGGTGAAGGGGTAAGGGATGAACCTGGAGTGATCTGTGCTTTGGGATCCACCTGTCTGTGTCAGACAGACCTCCTTCCAAAGCCTCAGCAGCCTTGCCCTACCTCATGTGCAGGCCCACGGGGTTGTGTGGAGGCCTCTTGGTTGTGGAAGGGGATATATGAGTTTGACCTAGTCCTTTTCTGCATTGGTGTGATTCTGCCAGTCTCTGTTTCCTTGGCTTTTCTATTTTTAAATATCATATGCATGTCTCCAGAAAATTACCTAGTTAAGCTTATAATGAAAAGTTTCCTGGGAACCACAACCTTTTAATGTGTTCCCCAATGGTCTCACTCATAAAATAAGCTTGATATATATCATATTTCTCATCAGCTTTTGGAGGATAAAAGCAGTTTATTTAATTAGCCATCAGTCAGGGACCAAACAGCTCATAGATCTGAAAGTGCTGAATCCAAGAATCATTATTTATGGTTGGGAGGCACCATGATTTAGTCAAATATGCTGCTTTCCCCAACAGTTACGTAAGAGTTACCGCTTTGATGCTGCTTTGGATCTTGGATAAGCCACGTAAACATTTTGTGACTCAGCTTCCCCTTCTACAAAAAGTGCATGATGGGACATATATTATCATTGTAAAGTGCCTGGATGCAGCGACAGGGGCTCTTTGCTACCCTGACAACAGCAGTGATCTTTGAGGCAGGACAGCAGTGAGATGCAGCTGTGTCAGCATGGCCTGCTGGCGTGATTTAACCCCAGCCAGAAACTCAGCCCCTCTCCCTCCCTTCCTCCTGGTGGGATGGGGGAGAGGGTTGGAAGGGTAAGAGTAAGAGAATTCATGGGCTGACGTAAAAACAGTTTAATACGAAAAGCAAAGTCAGTAAAGTCAGTGTCCAGGCTACTGACTCCTACTGCCTCTGGAAGGCCAACCAGATGTAGTGACCTGACACTAAGGAAGGGAAAGCAAAGCTCTCTCCTAAGAGCTAAGATCATTAGTGGCTGTCTAAAGGGGAATACTTGTTGCAACACTGATTTATGCAGTCTTTTAATTGCATTAAAATAGGTGTAGCCAGTTAGATGTTTGCAGTAGAATAAGCTTTTATGAGGCCAGACTAATGAATGAGCCCCTCTGCACCCTCTGAAACCATTTGAGTCTCTCCCTTGTGTATAGATCGAAATTACAGCAGCAGCCACAGCACAAGTGTGGCAGTGCCTAGAGAACAGTCCAGTGCAGGCCCATCAGTCAATGTCCTATTGATATAGTAACAAAAATGGACTAGTAGTGTGTCAGTGCTGAAGTGTTGCCCTGCTTTTATATTTGTGCATTTTTCTTGAGCTAATGTAATTTCAATGATCTCCTCTATAATTAGATATTATTAATAGCCATGTATTTTATTAAATTAAAAATGTACTGGAAGTGTCAGTCATCTTTTTGCATATAGTACAATGGAAAGAGCTGCAGTAGATCCACCTGGAGCCCAAAAGCCAGCTGAGAGATCTTGAAAGCTGTTTCAATTAGTGGAGGGAGGTCCACAGCAAAAAAAATACGCTGGTGCTCTAAACTTCTTCATTCTGACCCTCCCGTTCACTTACGTGTGTTAGAGACAGATCTACAGTGAAGTCACTGCTGAAACAGAGGAGGGTAAGCGTTAACTTTTCAGACATGATCTATTCCCAGTAGCTGATGATTGATTTTAGGTGTTTGAATAGATGCTCCTACCTTTTTTTATGGTGATAGAATTGTTTCTGGTGCATAAAAGTGTTGCATTACATTGCCACATTTCTAGAGTGCAGCGGCAGCAATAGCTATATTTCAGGTGCCCTTCTTAATCATTCAGATCCAAGAAAAGAGCGTGCCTTTGAGCTGCCAGAGGGACAGCGTGATCGGCATCAAGTATGAGCACACCTCCTGCCCAAGCTGTGGGCCTGGGGCTAGTGAGAAGCTGGTGCTGATCAGTGCCACCCAGGCACGGCTGCCAGTAGTAAAAGAAATCCGTGGCAGGAGAGGGTTGTGCCTTGCACCACCCAGTGCCTCTTGTTAGCAGCAATGCTGTGCCCTGAGCGGACAAGTCATGGGCTAAGGAATAAGATGGCTTTCGTTTTTAGGATGATAGAATGCAATTGTTTGTCAAAACGAGTGGGCTGATACATTCAGGTTTTTTATAAGAGCAGTGTCAAGTGTTCTGCTTGTTATGATTATGTTGTTTAACGCTAGAAAAAGTACAGAGCTGACAGCTAAATTTGTTTTGCTAACTGTAACCTTTACTGTGATCCAAGAAGTGTATATCTTGCCCCATATCAGTACTTTATTCACCATAAAACTGCTCTTTTACTATGCAGCATTACACATAAACACTTTTTCTTTCTTCTGCATCTGTACAATACTTTGTGGAGAGCAATGTCTGAACAGGATTCAGGAGTGGCAGGTACCTCCTCTTACCTCTGCTGCTGTAATTCCTACGGGCCTGACCCAAATCCACTTGAAGTTTTTACAGAAGGCTTCCATTTGTTTCTCTAACCTTTGCAAGAAGTCCCAAGAGACATTTGTCAACCTTTTAGAGAAGAATTGTCAAATAATGAGAGTCCCACTTTGGTAAGTTAGGGATTGATCCTTAAATAGTGGTCTCCAAACCTTTTGGATCATGTATCCCTATCAGCAAAAAAATACACCCCCACTATATGTACAACCATTTATTTATTTATAAATTATATATTTGTGCTACTGTACTAACAAATTATTTATAAAACTTGCACAAAATTTTAAAAAGGATGAGTCAAAGATGAAATAGATTGATACTTTAAAAATTATTTATCAATGACACACATATAAAGAATGTCTTCCTTCATCCCAATGGGCTGCCCTGTGTGCACCGCACTTTAGAGACCATGGTTTTAAAAAGTTAATTCATCAGCAGTGGCAACTTTATCTCATGTACAACCCAGAAGTTGTTTATATACAGTTACTTGTATATGCACCTCTCTTTGGGAACTGCTTCTTTGTGTCACTGACAAGTTTGAACACTTTACAATATTGTCAATGGCAAAACCCTTCTCAGTTTCTCCATCTGTAAAATGGAAGAAACCCCAGGGAATTTAACAAGGTTACACACCCTGCAAGGGTTTTTTGAGTACTCTAAGACTACTACTACTACTGTAAGTCTTACAGGATGCTAAACACTGTAGCATATTCATTTCCTGGACAAAAAATCTCCTGGGCAACCCAAGGAGATTAATACGTGAGTCTGATATTACCCTTTTACATCATAAGAATGACCTCATTGTTATCTTAATTTAAGCTATGATGCCAGAACCATGCTTCTTCCGCAAACTAAATGATTCAGCAGATAACGTAATAAAAAGAAGCTATCTGTCAGGTTATGGTTTAACTAGAGTTGAGCCAAATTTTGGACTCAACGATGAAAAGCAGCTGTAATCAGCTCTGGTTTAAATTCAAATTTGTCTAAAAATCTGCTTTCATTTTGCTTTGATTTTTTTTTTAACCTAATGACCGTTAATTATGGCGTGAACTTTTTTTCTCTGTCTGGACATGTGTAAATATTTTGAAGCTTCTGTTCGCTGATTCCCTTATGTTTGAACTCTGCTTGTTGAGAGGGAAAACATGGGCCAAGTTTCATCAGGTTGTCTCTCCTTGTGCTCCTGACTCTTGATCTGGTTCCACTGGAATGCTGTTGTCCAAGAGAACTTTGATATTGCTTGGCCCTGTTTGCACATACCCATGCTTCCTTAATTATCCTCCCAGAGCATATTATTAAATAGATCAGAACTAAATATGTTAATTTTTCAATAAGAAAACCTCAAATAAAATTAATGTACACAATTACTAAGATAGCTGAAAAAAAATCACAATTATTTTATGAAAGGCACAATTTCCAAAGGTACAAAAATATTCCACGTGCACGAGAGCTGCTCACCTAAATGGTAGTCTGAAATTTTGAAATCTCCTTCATAGTTGTCTTTCCCTTCTCTGTTTTATGACCTTAGGACAGAGACCCTGTCTATTTAATGTCAACATTAAAATGTAGTATGTCTACATTGAAATATTCAGTTACTATTGGCCATTGTAAAATCTAATGATCGCTTTCTTCCTAACTGATCTTGCCATTATATTAAAATTATTATCATCCCATTTTTTTCAAGGATGCTTTGATTTAGGTGAACATCCTAAGGCAATATTTAGAAGTGGATTTCTTCTTTATTTTTAATATATACCATTTGTTGCATGCAAATTAAGCAATATAGGGAAAACAGGCACAGCTCTGGGGTGTCATCACCTTGTTAGCATTACCATAATGAGCTTGCTCAAAAGGGGAAAAAGGTTAAGTTAATATAGGACATCACAGAATATAAAGACCCAACACCACACAATAAGAAGTGTGCTATGTCAGTGTTATGGTTTGAGCCTG